>ML098158.1:22308-83071 GCA_003697995.1 Taxidea taxus jeffersonii | reverse complement strand
GATATAAGGTGAAGCAGTCTCCCTACTTCTTTCCTGAATTGGTTATCGCCTTTAAGGATAATAAGCAACAGCAAATTTCTGCACCGTGCACATTCTGGAGAAGGGCTATAGCAATCAAGATTTGCAAAACAAACAAACAAACAAACAAAAAACAAAAAACAATCAAGATTTGCCTCTGCACCTCAGTGGCTCCATCATCCTAAACAAGTCATTCTTTCCCACTTCTGAGTCCACCATCTCCAGCTCTTGTTGCTTTGGGGTGGGAATATGTGTGTGGATCCACTAATGTTTGTTCCATTTGCTTCTTTAGAGTCCTGGTCCTTCCCATTTAGTGAACATTTCACTTGGTTTTAGGTGCATGAATTTGGTGTGACATAGGCATCTTTCCTCTCCACCCCCAGGGTTCTAGCACAGATACAGATGTTTCCTATTTTTCAAATACTTGTTTAGTCATTTCAAATGTAGTTTAATGCCTGGATTCAAGCTACCACGTCTACTTAGAAATATTATTGCTATGGTTTGGATGGAGAGGAAGACTTTCTAAGACTCTTATTTTGAGATTTGTGCTTCAGTTCTGGAACTGTCAACCCAGATGACACTGCTGCCAACTCACCCTTCATTACAGGCATAATTAACAGTTGATCCAAACCGGGCGTCTCCGTTTACGGTCATTCTGCCATTGGCGGGTTCTGGAGGAGTTCCACATGATTTCCCTATGGGAGAGTAGCAGAACTGGGCGATTGGGTATAGAACACACCAAACTTCTCTCAGTAAGTACATTAGGTCCCAACCTGGCTGGAGCTTACTGAAAAGTATTTGTCGTTCCGAAGATTTTGCCACCTTGGAGAAACTAACAAGAGTTAGTGGCCTCAGAGTCACCCACCTATTAAGCTCCACTTTATAAAAAGACCTCCCCTCCTAATTGATCTTTTCCCTGTGTTGTGCATCTGAGAAAAATGCAAACTTCACTTATTACCAAAGTGGTTATTTTGTCATCCAACCAGCTTAAATTGGAGATCTCAAAGTCTGGGATTCTCTCCCCACCTACAGTTTTCTTCCCTTTTCTGAGTCATTGGTGACATAGTTTCAATGGTGACAATGGCAAACCCCTACTGAATGGAGATTTTCCCTGCATTGTGCCTTGTGAAGGTCATTTCTCATGAAGTGAACTTGTAATGAAGGTGCCAGCAAGTCAGAGCAGTAGGAAGATGTGACAGAATGAATAACTGTCACATGTACTCTGCTTGAGGCAAACTTAACAATTGTACGTGTCCCAGTCCCAAGATCTGAACATTGAATCAGCTCTACAGATGTTTAATTGACACAGAGTTCTCAGTCCAGAGGTACTTACGTTGACAGTTGTTTTCAGCGCTTGACCAGACCGAGTTGGGTAGGCAGGTGATAAAAAACCCTCTCCCATAGTAACCAGGGCGGCACTCATACTTCAGAAATGTCCCAATGGGAAACTCATACTCATCAGTAGCATTTGCCAGCTTCGCAAATGGAAGTTGTTCCGGGGCTCTGCACTGACCTGGAGGCCAAGACCATAGTGACACAAGTTAATGGAGGAACTTCTATTTATTTCCTCTTTTTCTCCAGTGTGCTTCAAGATGCGATCAAAGAACAGAACACCTTAATAATGTTAAAAAATATGCTTCTCTTAGTAGTGAACATAGACATGAGGTTTTCATTTTGTTCTAAAGCTTTATTTGTTTATTTATTTATTTATTTATTTAGAGAGCAAGTGAGAGAAAGGCGAAGAGAGCATGCACGAGTGGGAGGGGGGCAGAGGGAGAGAAAACCTCAAGCAGACTCCCCGCTGAGTGCAGAATCCAACACAGGCCTTGATCCCTGGAACCTGAAATCTTGACCTGAACCAAAATCAGCCACTTAAGCAACTGAGGCAACCCTTTTCACCATTCTTCATTGTGGAATGCTGAGTACTGCTCAACTTCTCAAACCTTAGAGTTGAGTTATAATCCACCACCTTATTTCTTATTCTACAAAAATTTTCATTTGATACTTTTATCATAGCCACTGCTACAACCCCCAGTTTTACAAAGATTTGTTGTCACCAAGGAGAACCTAGTGAAGAAAAAATAAAAGAATTCTATTGCAATTTAATGTAGGCAATGCCTATTGGGAGCCAGTAGTTGCACAGTATCTGAGAAATACCCACAATTGCTGTTCCACCCAAAATTTAAAATAGCCCACGGGTCTCCTCTGAGATCCTGGAGGTTTCCAGGGCACATCAGCTGACAATTTGGGAAATGCAGCACTCTGCTAATCTTTGTCTGTAAGGTGCAATTGTCTACTTATATGTACTATAAATCTAATCATCTTATTATTTGATTTTTATTTGTCCTTCCTTTCCTATGTTCCTTATGCTCTTCACCTTTGCCTTCATTTTGATTATGAAAAAAGATTTTATTTATTTACTGAAAGAGAGAGAGAGAGAGGGAGAGAGAGAGTGAGCAGGTCGAGGGGCACAGTGAGAGGGAGAGAGAGAGAATCTCAAGCAGACTCTGTGCTGAGCACGACCTGAATTCATCTGAAATCAGGAGCTGGATGTTCAACCACCTGAGCCACCTAGGAATCCCTATTGTTATTTCTTCTTATTACATTATTTGTTACACATTCTTTTATAGCTCCTTTATTTTTTTTAAGATTTTATTTATTTATTTGACACACAGAGAGAGATCACAAGTAGTGAGAGAAGCAGGCAGAGATAAAGGGGGGAAGCAGGCTCCCTGCTCAGCAGAGAGCCCGACGCGGGGCTCGATCCCAGGACCCTGAGATCATGACCCGAGCCGAAGGCAGAGGCTTAACCCACTGAGCCACCCAGGCGCCCTTTATAGCTCCTTTAAAGATGACACACATCCTTACTATGTTAACATGCAGTGAATAATTATCATTTCCCCAGCAATGCAAGAACCATAGAAAGTGCTCACTCCATTTACTTCCTTCTTGTCTTTTGTTCTATCATGTTTATGTTTTTAGATTCTACATATATTTTATGGTCTTAGTAATCATATTCAGTATAGATACCACTGCCTGCTTCCTGGGCTACAACCATTTGCTACTAAGCTGGACCCTAATGGTAATGGATTCCATCAGCAGGTTCAGCTAGGATTTTGACAATCTGTAGAAATATGTGGTTCCTTAAACAATGAGCTCCCAAAGACATCCATGCCCTAATCCCTGGAGCCTACGAATGTTACCTAATATGGCACCAGGGCTTTACAGATGTGGTTAAATTAAGAATCTTGTGATGGGAAGATTATCCTGGGTTATCTGGGTGGCCCTCAATGTAATCACTAAGGTCCTTAAAAGAGGGAGTCAGAGGATACAAGATAGAAGAAGGAGATTTTAAGACATTCCAGTGTTGGCTTTGAAGGTAGAGAAAGGGGGCCAATGAGCCATAGTATGCAGGCAGCCTCTGGAAGAGAAGAGCTGGGAAACCTAATCTCCTTTGGACCCTCCAGAAGAAACACAGCCCTACAGACTCATTTGAGAATTTGACCTCCAGAACCATAAGAGAATAAATTTCTATTGTTGTAAGCCATTAAGTTTGTGGTAATTTGTTAGAGCAGCAAAAAGAAGCTAATACAAGAGATATCAATGTATAGTTTTAGAAACTGGATCTCTAGAGAACAGAATTTGAACCTAGTGTCTTCTTCTTACTGTGAGGTAGAAATAAAAATGTAAATTGGGATAATAGCTGAAATAGAAAGAAACATATGAGTCTTCACTAGAGAAAGCTTGATCTGTTTTCCTTTTCCTCCTTCATTCCCAATCCCTCAAATTCTAAGAAATATATTAATATGAACTCCATAAACTCAACACCTACCATAGTTTATTTTAAAAAAACTCATCATAACTTTAGGATATACTAAATACAATAGTTGAATAATATTTAAAGTATGTAACATGATGAAATTGACACTTTTGTGCACCATGAAACCATTACCACAATCAAGATTACAAACATTTCCATCCCTCCAACACTTTTCTCATTTTGCTTTATAATCCACCTCTCTACCTCCTTCTCTAGGTGATCTCTGGCCTGCTTCTTCTTACTACAGATTGATTTGATCTTCTAGAATTTCATATAAACCAACTCACTTGGTTTGTACTCCCCGCCATTTTGTTGGTCTAGCTTTTACACAGAATGATTATTTTTGAGATTTATCCAGGTCATTGCATATATAAAAGTAGTTCTTTTCTTTCTTTCCTTTTTTTTTTTTTGGCTTGGTGGTAATCAGTTGTACCAATACACCTTAATTTGATTTGCCTAATTGGCTGTTGAGTGCCATTTAGATTATTTCTAGTTGTTGGCTAGTACAAATAAAGCCACTATGAAAATCCCACCCAAGTCTCTGTGTGGTCAGTTGCTTTCATTTCTCTTGAGTCAATACCTAGGAGTAAAATGCTCAGTCATAGACACATTTGAGTTTAGCTTTTTAAGAAACTGCCCAACTGCTTTCCAAAATGGTTGTATCATTTTACCAAGGAGTAGTGTTTCCAGTACTTCACCTTATTTCCAACACTTGCTACGGTCAATTTTTAACATTTTAGCTTTTCTAGTGGGTGTACATTGTCATCTCATTGTGGTTTTTGTGTTGGGTGTCAGAGTCCACTTGGAAATACTCCTGATTCAAACTTTCATTCAAGGCATATGGATTTATTCTGTGCTAGAAGCACAATTTACTTATTTCTTCCATGTTCTTGTTCAAACATAAACTGTCAACCTGGAGTACACTCTGCTCTCCATTCTGCATATTCTACTCTTTTATGAAAAGATCTGAAAGTGCTTTATTTAAACATTTCTATCACTTCAAGAAAAAGAAGAGCACGTGCTTCCAAAAATTTTATATTTTAATGTCAAAAATCTTTATATATTGATATTATTATTATACTATACATTATATTTGGTATATTATATAATCTAATTTAATATATAATAAGATACCTAGGAATAAACCTAACAAAAGAGGTAAAGGATCTATACTCTAGGAACTACAGGATACTTATGAAAGAAATCGAGGAAGACACAAAAAGATGGAAAAACATTCCATGATCATGGATTGGAAGAATAAATATTGTTAAAATGTCTATCCTTCCCAGAGCAATTTACACTTCCAATGCCATCCCTATTAAAATACCACTGACATTTTTCAAAGAGCTGGAACAAAAAATCCTAAAATTTTTATGGAACAGAAAAAGACCTGAATCACCAAGTGAATGATGAAAAAAAAAAAGCTGGGGGTCTCATGTTGCCTGATTTCAAGCTTTATTACAAAGCTGTGATCACCAAGGCAGCATGGTATTGGCACAAAAACAGACACATAGACCAATGGAGCAGAATAGAGACTCCAGAAATGGACCCTCAACTCTACGGTCAACTAATCTTTGACAAATCAAGAAAAAATCTTTAATGGAAAAATGACAGTATCTTCAGTAAGTGGTACTGGGAAAATTGGACAGCTATATCTAGAAGAATGAAAATGGACCATTCCCTTACACCATACATAGGAAAATTAAAAATGGATGAAAGACCTCAATGTGAGACAGGAATCCATCAAAATCCTAGAGGAGAACATGGGCAGTAACCTCTTCAATATTGGCCAGCAACCTCTTTCAAGACACATCTCTAAAGGCATGTAAACAAAAGCAAAAATGAACTTTTGGGACTTCATTAAGATCAAAAGCTTCTGCACAGCAAAGGAAACAGTCAACAAAACTAAGAGGCAGCCCATAGAATGGAAGAAGATATTTGCAAATGACATTACAGATAAAGGGCTGATATCCAAGATCTACAAAGAACTTTTCAAACTCAACATCAAAAAATTAATAACCCAGTCAAAAAATGGGCAGAATATATGAACAGACATTTCTCCAAAGAGGACATACAAATGGCTAACTGATACATGAAGAAATGTTCAACATCACTAGCCATCAGGGAAATTCAAATCAAAACCACACTGAGAGACCACCTTACACCAGTTAGAATGGCTAAAATTAGCAAGACAGGAAACATGTTTGTTGGGGAGGATGTGGAGAAAGGGGAACCCTCTTACACTGTTGGTGGGAATGCTAGCTGGTACAGCCTCTCTGGAAAACAGTATGGAAGTTCCTCAAGGTGTTAAGAATAGAGCTACCCGGGAGAGGGGTTGGGAGAGGGTGGTGGGGTTACATTATATGTTTAAATAAAAAAGCTTAAATTAAAAAAAAAATACAAATACAAAAAAAAAAAAAAAGAATAGAGCTACCCTACGACCTAGCAATTGCACTACTAGGTATATACACCAAAGATACAGATGTAGTGGAAAGAAGGGCCACATGCACCCCAGTGTTCATAGCAGCAATGTCTACAATAAACTGTGGAAGAAGCTGAGATGCCCTGCAACAGATGAATGGATAAAGAAGATGTGGTCCATATATACAATGGAATATTATTCAGCTATCAGAAATGATGAATATGCATCATTTGCACTGACATGGATGAAACTGGAGGGGATTATGTTAGTGAAGGAAATCAAAATGAGAAAGACAATTATCATATGGTTTCAGTCATATGTGGAACATAAGCAATAGCACAGAGGACCATAAAAAAAGGGAGAGAAATCCAAAGCGGGAGAATCAGAGAGAGAGTTGAACCATGAGAGACTATGGATCCTGGAGAAACAATCTGAGGGTTTCAAAGGGGAATAGGGTAGGGGGAGGGGGTTACAGGGTGATGGGTATTGAGGAGGGCTCGTGTTGTGATCAGCACTGGGTGTTATACTTAACTAATAAATGACTGAACACTACATCAAAAACTGTACAGTGGCTAACTGAACATAATTTTAAAAATTTATATATTTATGTTTAATGTTTAAAAATATTTATACATTCATAATATTAGTATATTATGTATTTGGTATATTACATAATCTAATTTAATATGTAATAGTATGTATTCTAATATTAACTTGGTATGTTATATGTAACATTAATTTATTATATTACAATATATATTATATATTTTACAGACTAATGTACATTATAAATTATAAACCACATAAATTATGCCAACTTAATACTATAAATTAAATTATATTTATATTATATAGCTTAATGAAGCTATTATGTATAATATATAATGTAATTATATGTTAATTATATAACAATGAATTATAATATATAATGTCCTCTAAATAAATATTGCATAATACATACATATAACAGTTATATAACAGAAATATAACTATTTTATATTACAGGTACTATGTTATGTATATTAAAATATTAAATATATTTAAATATCTATGCTAATTTTTATTTATAACCATGTAATTTGTATTACAATAAGTAGATATTTAAAAATATGATACAGATGAAATAGACATTTTAAGTGCTTTGCTAATCATGATAATTTAATATAATTATTAATTAACATCTACAAGGACACAATAGTCACAATGAGTTTCCCTGTTTACAACAAGTGGATTTAAAGCTATCATTTCAACTAGTCTTGATACTTTCTGAAGTTTTTGTTTTTGTCAACTTTTGGTCACTTGGGATTAGACTGACAATGTTTCTTCCTCTTCATGTCTCTGACAGAGAGCCTGGATGTGTGTGTGCCTGTGTGGAAGGTATTATCAGCTATGCTGTTTTCTTGTTTGCTTAAGCTGGCCTTATTAGAATTCTCTTCATTCTATTTCTATGCAGAAAAACTTTGAAGTTACTTGTCCAATCATAAAGTTTATATTAGATAAAACGAGGTAATATAAAACATAAATCTGCTCATAAGGTGGCAAATCACAGAAAGCAACTGGCCTTCCCTCCCTTCTGCCGGCCATCTTTATACAGCGGGGCAACAGAGCCGCATCTCACCCAAGGACCAGAAGAGGGCGCCAGAAGCTGCCCTATAGTCTACACCTTCCTAGGAGGCTTGATAGGCCAATCTGTATGTAAAATATATACAGATTGTGAATCAGCCTGCGCGATCATTTCTGGACTCAATCCTTACCTGTTGCTAAATCCATGCTCCTTCCCGCTCAGCCTTCTCTGATCACTGAAGCTGAGATGTCTGCCTTTACAGACATGTGGTGGCGGTTAGACTCTCTTGAGGGAAGCTCTTACTCATGGCTTCGTATATCTGCATGGGGATTTTCAGGTTTCGTAACACGGTCACATACACTACCTCATTTGCTTTTTACAGTAATCCTCTCGGCTGCCAGATGTGAATTATGTCCATTTTATATACACGGACACTGAAACTCAGGGAACTTATTGACTTGCTGGCCCCAGGCTCATAGCTACTCAGTGGCAGAGGCTGAAAAAAACGAACCCTGGCCTCCCAATTAAGGAGATTTCAAAAACCCTACTACCCAACTTCCATATTCATGCACCTTGAAGACACAGCTCTCTCATCAAGTCCAAAGTGCTTTGATCAGCATTCCGCCAGCACTTTCTGTGCCTACATTCCTTTAGCAAGTAAATTACCAGATAGTTTAGCTGTTTCACATTTTGAAGTTATTATGATAACCTTAGTTAAAAAAAAAATATATATATATATAGCAATTAACATTCCAGTATGAAGAAGACCAGATACTCATAAGGTCCACAAACATTTCTAAGCATTGACAACAGATTGCTTAATTTACTTGGCATGCCTCTCTTCTGAAAATAAAACTTTTAGGTTTTATCACGTTTCTTCACTTGACAGGTTACTTTACGATGTCTAAGGAAATAAAATATTAATAACAACTTAAAAAAATTATCCCATCTATTCACTTGACAGAGAGACTGAGGGAGAGCATGAGCAGGCGGAGCAGCAGGCAGAGTGAGAGGGAGAAGCAGGCTCTCTGCTGAGCAGGGAGCCGGGTGCGGAGCTCGATCCCAGGAGCCTGGGATCAGGACCTGAGCAGAAGGCAAGTCGAAGGCAGCCGCTTAACTGACTGAGCCACCGAGGCACCCCAATAACAGCTTTTTAAAAAAGATTTTACTTATTTACTTGTCAGAGAGAGGAAGAGAGAGAGAGAGAGACTGAGCAAGCGGGGGGAGTGGCAGGCAGAGGGAGAAGCAGGCTCCCTGTTAAGTAAGGAGTTTGAAGTTGAGATCATGATCTGAGCCAAAGGCAGATGCTTAACCCACTGAGCCACCCAGGAGTCTCTAATAACAACTTTTGTAGAAACTTGGTTTTCCCTTGTTCCTTCCTCTCTTAGAAGAGAAGGCACAATCAATAACGAATGTGTAATGTCTAGTGACAGTGGAGAACAAAATCAGTCGTCAAGAAGAGGCTGGACAAAAGCAATTAAGACTCTCATTTCACCTAAGATGTTGCCAGTGAGTCCAAGCAACCAAGAAGACTTCTTAGAAGGCCAAAAACAAGAGAAGGATTCTAAATGAAGGAGTTTACCTATTTAAAGGGAAGGAAGGAAGGGAGGATGCCACCACAAACTTTCCAAATAGTTATAACAGGTTTTATTTTGTACAAACTGCATGACTAAAATGCCACACTGTGTAAACATCTCACATTTCCCTTCTGTCTGCAGCTTGTGTGTGGCAGCGAGGGCCCTGGAGCTTCCCTCGCCCTTCTAACCCCAAGTGCGGCCATGGGGTTTGTGCAAACGAAGGCTCTCTGTGAGTGTCTGTGGGGGGTGGGGCGTGGGCGGGTGAATGCAGTCTGATGCAGGGCAGTGTAAGGTGAGAATTGCACCCCCAGGACTGCTTGTCCAAACACCCTGGTGAACGAAGGGCAGAGGTAACGGGGGATAGAGCATGATTAAGTGGCAGGCTCTGTGCTAGACCCCGACACGCTTTATGCCATTCAAGTAACACCACCACGAGGTAGAAATCCGTGTTTGCCACCGTACAGAAGAGGAAATCCATTCGGACAGGTGTAGTGACTTTCCTCACACTTAAGAACTTGCTAAAATTAGAACCCAGGTCAGTCGCACTTGCCACCACGCTTTCTTTCGCCGAGATCAGCACTCCGCTCTGCTCCCGCGGGGCTTCGTTCCCACACAAAGCGGGTAATTTCCGGCGGCACCTGCCAAGCACCTGCGCGCTCCCGGCTGGCAACCACCACCAGCGCCCCCCGCAGAAGGCAACTCCACGCTCACCCGGAGGCCACTAGGGTCCCGGCATAAACGGGGACCCCAGAGCCCACCCGCCTTTGAGCGCCACCCCGGGGACCAAAAAGCCCAGCCCCGCGTCTCACCCCAGGCGTCCGGCAGCGCGAGCAGCACCAGAACCGCCCGGAGGGCTCCTCGCGAGCGCGAGAGACTGGGTCCCGGCGGCCCGAGAGCCTGCAGGCTGCTCCGAGAAGACGCTGCCATCCTCCGCAGGCACCTCAGGTAAGCAGGTGCGACCTCGAAGGCAAGCGCAGGGAGCGAGGCGAAGAGGTGAGAGACAACGCACTCTGCTCCCCGAGTCCGGGGAGCGCAGCGGGGAGGCCGGGACGGAAGTCTTTGACCGCAGCTTCCCCTTAATGGGCGAGGTCTTGTTTACTCCCAATTTGCATTGTTTCCAGAGAATCTGGCGCTCACCAACCACCTTAGGGACCCATCTACAGGAGCAAAACTTGGCGGTACTTCGGCTCCTTGAGGCAGTCCTCACCGAGGATGGGCGGCTCCGGCTAAAGGCGGTGGATTCTGCCAGCTCGGCTTTCACACGCTCCTGCGTGGCTTTTCCCCTTTGCAAGAATCCGCGTGGATAGGTCAGCGAACGAAATGCCTGCTCTCCGTGTTAAAGCCACAATTTTGGGCAAATATGTGCAGTGTACGGGAAATATGAAGAACCAATTCCTTTATGTTGAATTGGGATATACCAAGCCATTGAAAAAAATTTTTTTAAACAGTGACTTAATCAGATTTGCATTTTAAAAATATAGTTGTCTACACCGGAGAGACTGGATTGAAATAAGGCAACAGGGAATGGGGCTGACCAGCGAGGAGGTTTTGCCATCATCCGGGTGAGATATGACCGTGGCTTTGACCGGAGATTAAGTGGGCAATTAAGACATCAGAGACAGGAAAAAAAAAAAAAAAAAAAGACAGAGACAGAATCCACAAAACTTATTCATGCATTGGATTTTGGTTACTCCCTTTCTTAAAGTGAGTGGTGAGGAAAAGAAAGGAAGCAGCAGTGAGCCTCAGCATTCAAAATGAATGATTTATTGATATAAAATGTGGAGGACAAATTTGGAGCAGGGGGTTAAGCATTCAAAGACCAGAGAAATGAGGGTGTGTGGTAGGCTGAATAATGGCCCTGGAACATGTCCAGATCCTAATTCCCAGCCCAGTGACTACCTCATCTTCCATGGCAAGAGGGGTTTTGCTGTTGTGATTGAATTAGGATTTTTAAAAAAAGATTTTATTTATTTATTTGACAGAGATCACAGGTAGGCAGAGAAAGAGAGGAGGAAGCGGACTCCCTGCTGAGCAGAGAGCCTGATTCAGGGCTCAATCCCATGCAGGGCTCGATCCCAGGACCGTGGGATCATGACCAGAGCCAAAAGCAGAGGCTTTAACCCACTGAGCCATCCAGGCGCCCCTAGGATTTTGAGATGGGAGATGATCCTGGATTATCCTGGTAGACAGTGTAATCACAGGGGGCCTTATGGAGGAGGCACGAGATCAGAGTAGGAGAAGGTAGTAACTGAAGGAGAGATTGGGGACTCGCTGCCATGAGCCAAGGAATGATATCCACCTCTACAAGCTGGAAGAGGCAAGGGACAGATTCCCCTCTGGGGTTTTCAGAATGAACCAGACCTGCCAATACCTGTTTTAGCCCTGTAAGGTTCATTTCGGACCTGGGACCTCCAGGCTTGTAAAAGAATTAATCTAATATTTCATTGTGTAAATGTACCACATCTTCTTTATCCATTCATCTGTTGAAGGGCTAACTGAACATAATAATAATAATAATAAAAAGAATGAATCTGAGTCATTTTTGGCTACAAGGTAACTTACTACAATAGGAAGCACATGAAAGAGAGAAGGTAACCTGACCAAGGGAGAGTGTCAAAGGGTTTTTTTTTTTTCCTTTCTTTTTTCTTTTTTAACTGAGAAAGATTGGGCTTGAGACAGATGGAGTTTTAGTGGGAGCTAGGGAGGCATAGGAACATTCTAGGAAAAGACTGGGAATATAGTTTATGAAACTGGACTGCCAGAAAAGCCAAAAAATAGGCCCTTTGGAAATAGGTGGAAGAGTCAAAATCTCAGGAACTCATGGTACTATTAAGTGAGAACATGTAGAATAAATGATGGGAAGATCAGGATGGAAACATTTGGATGTGGTTCATGGTTTTTAATATTTTTGGGTATGGTAGACCCCTTTGCTTCATGGGTCAAGCCTATGGACCCCTTCTCAGAATTAATTTTTCAATGCATAAAATAGAGTACCCAGGATTACAAAGGAAACGGGTTATACTGAAGTCTAGTTCTAGCCATGAACATTTGGAGGTCTGCAGCCTCTAAGATAAGGACCCCAGATTTAAAAGTTAGATAAAACAAGAGTCAGTTGTTTGTAAAGTAAGAGTTGGAATGAGTTGTATGGAGAGTGGAGTAATTGCAAATGTCACATGCTGTAGAGAGCGGAGGAAGGGAAGGAGTGGGAAGGTATAATAGCAGATATTTTGGTAAACATGTTAGCCCTTTTTCCTTCTGTGCATAGCTATGATTCATGGTGGGGAAAATATGCTCAAGGGAGAGAACTACTCTCCCTCTTCTCAGGGCAGCTTCCGTAATGGAGACCCCCATACACACAGTCCACCAAGTGCATACCACTGAGTGTGTATAGCCCCAGCTCACACATTCTAGAATGTGGTTTTACTTCATTTATCCCTTGTACTCAAGTCTCAGCTCCTATCCTCACTAGTTGAATAAGGGGAATGCCCTAAAAGCCAGGCATGTTTCTCATTTTCCAGGAGTTTCCATGAGGCTCTCTCCCAACACTCTATTGCAAGAAATATTTATTTTGATCCTTATCACATCTCCTTTTTAATTTATCCAATACCAAGCTCTCAAGAATCTGATACCATCCTTTTAGTCTCCACAGAGCAATGGAAGGAGATGCCAGAGCATAGTAGGCTGAGCAAAAGGGAATAGAAGATCCAGCTCCCCAGCCTCACATTACATGCTATCAGAACACACACTCATTATCACTTTTTGCACCGATCTCCTGACATTTGCTTTCTCCCCTCATTCCTTGAAGGTCTAGTTCCCACCTCACAACAACCTTCTCTGCTCTTACCCGTCACAGTCCCTAGACTCACAGAAGTTAAGGAAATTATACAGACTGGAGATGGGTATTTGGGTGAGTGACAGTGGGGGAGGGAGTAGAGGTTGAGTTAAGTTACCCTATGATGTTTTCATCATCTGCTAAGAGAAGGAAGGAGAATAGAGATGAAGGTAAGATGGAGTAGATGGCTTGAGGAGAACAAACAGATTAATTTAGAGGAATGAAAACAGTACTGATTATGAGTGAATAAAAGTTGCTGAACAGCATCCCACTTCTGGGTATGTATCCAAAAGGATTGAAAGCAATGTCATGAAGAGCTATTTGCACAACACTGTTCATAGCAGCATTATGCACAAAAGCTGGAAAGTGCAAACAGCCCACATGTCCACTGATAGATGAATGAACTAAATGTCATCTATACATGCAGTGGAGTATTATGCAGCCTGAAAAAAGGGAAATTCTTCCACAGGCTTCAGCATGGAGAAACCTTGAGGACATTATGCTAAGTGATATAAACCAGTCACAGAAGGACACTGTATGATTCCACATGTATGAGCTATCTAAAGTAGTCAAGTTCATAGAGACAGGAAGTAGAATGATGGCTGTTGGGTGAGGGCTGGAGGGAGTGGGGAATGTAGAGTTAGTGTTTAATGGATATAGCATTTCAACTTTGTAAGATGAAAAAGTTCTGGAAATCTGTTGGACAACAATGTGAATATACCTAACACTTCTGAACTGTATACTTAAAAAATGGTTAAGATGGTAAATTTTATGTTCTATATATATTTAAAAAAACTCAAAGATGCCAAACAGAGTAGTCTAGGAGAAGATGGTGAGAGAAATTTGTGGTAACCCGTGAGCAAGGTTTTATTTTCTCAATAGTGTAAATGGTAGACCAAGTAAAATTGGCATTTGGATTTTGACGGTGGTGGGGAAGGGCTGGGGAAAGGTGTTGGGGGGACAGATCGAAAAGAAAAACTTGATGAGGGAACTGAGTTTGTGGGTTAAGAACTGGCTAAAACAATGAAGTGGTGAGATCCAGAATGCATAAATGCTAAATCAGGAACTCTAAAAACCATCACTAAATGGAATTGAAATAAAAACATAAAAGTAAAAACCCTAAGAATTCCTTCACTGTAGGAGAAAAAAAAATCACATAAGGCAAGTGGTTTTTTTTTAAAGATAAAATTTATTTGAATCACTGCTATACACATTTTTAAAGGAACCAAAGCTCTGATAGAACTGCCAAGGAAATCTCCAAAGCTTGAATTTGTACACCAAAACTGTACAATTAAAACTTGACTCTCATAATGGAAAAAAATTGTGCAAATTATAATTACTGATTAGGGAAAAGGCAAAGTATATATTGTGGGAGAAAAAACCCCCCTCAAGCCAAGTGGAAATGAAAGAGAAATATTTAACCATATGAGAGCAAGATGCTATGATTAAAATAAAATTAGACTTCTCAACAAAAGTATTTCATAACAACATGAAATGTTCTCTACTTGGCTTAAATAATTAAAACCACACTACAACCAGAAGTGTGTGATAACAGTAAGTATACTGATTGCAAAAGAAGAGTGACAATAGGAGGACAGCTCTTTCTAGCGCCTTCCTTAAAATGGTGTTACTTTTGGAGTTACGTGTTTATACCTATAGCCTGATGTCAGGCATATTGTGGGTGAGGGTTCAGAAAGTCCTTGAAGAGCATGTGGCGGTGAAACTAGGCTCCCATCTTTACTATCAAGTGAACTTTCTTCATTCTGCTTGAGAATAACTGCATATGGGAAATTATAGCTTGTGAAGTCATTTCACTGATGCTGAGGCCATACACCTAGACTTGCTGAGATGAAAATGGTTTCTTCCCAACCAATGTTCCAAACAAGAAGGCACACTGAAATGCAGAATTTCTGTTTAGGAGGCAGCATGAAGGGCAGGGGTGTAACTCAAAGTTTAAATAATGGCAGCGTTCACCTTCTCTATGTACCAACTCTAATAGGTACCATAACCAATAACTCTAATAGGTACCATAACCAATAGAGCATTGAGTGTCTTAGAAGATATTTTTTTAAGAGGCCCCTTTTTTCAGATAACATGATCTGAAGCAAATAATAAAGTTTATATAGATAAATACAAAGAATAATAAATGAGGCAGAAATTGAAGCAAGAGTTGCATTCTTATTCATGCATTCATTCAACAAATATTTAAGTACTAGCATTATTTTGGACACCCCAGTAGTTTGGGCTTAGACATCACTCTGGCCTGGTCCCCCCTGTTCTCTTTTGTTTTTCTATAACTCCCCAGCACCAGGCGATCTTCTCTTCCTCAGCAACCACAGCAATTTTCCTGTATCTTGTTTGTGGTAATTATTCTTACACTATGACATGTAGTGTCTATTTTTTTTTCTGTACTAAAATAAGACCCAGGAGGACAGAGGTGGTATCTTTATACTTTATAGACTATGTAAGAGAAAGCAGTTTGAAGACAGATTTGAACTTGAATTCAAACCTTTGCCTATTACTGATTCTGAGACTGTGGCCAATAGGTTAGCATTGGTTTTCTCATCTTGGATGTTATATGCTCACCTTGGGCTAACACCTTTCACTGCAGTAATGAGGGCTGAGACAAGGCAGGAGGGAGGCTCAGCACAATGCCTGGGCATGGCAGACCTCCAAATGCTCACTCCCACTCCTCTTGGGGACCTCAGGGGACCCTTCATGTTGCCGGTCATGTTTTCTATACTCATCATTCAGTCTTCAACTCCCATGGTGGCTCTTTAGTGCCCTCTCCTTTCTCCTTAAATCCCTACCATCTCCTTTCCCAATCTTCCTTTCAGGTGACTGTTTTGCTTTCTAGCCACTGAGAAAACAGAGTTGTCAGAAGACAACCTTCCTCACATGCATTTGCCATCACAGCTCCCCCTGCCTTTGTCTATGCCCGCATCTTCTACCTTCTCTCGTGTTAGGGAGGCCACACTCTGATCTAAGCTCTGCCCCCCAGCTGAAGCATTTGATACCCTCCCTTCTTGCTTACCCACATGTTGCTCCAGCAATTCTTCCTTTTCCTTCCTGTCATCATTCCTCACTTCCTAGTAGATCATTCTCATCAGCATATGGAAATGGCAGCCTGACTGCTGATTCTCCATTTTTCCATCAGGAGTTTGCCTCCTTACCCTTCACCAGAATCATTCTTGTCAAGTTCACCAACAAATCCTGAGCTGCTAAACACAGTGGTCAGTATTCACTACTGCTCTTGGTCCATCTGCACATTTGACAGAGTTGATCACTCCCACCTCCTTAAACGTCATCCTTCACATGATTTCTACCACACCATGCTCTTGGGTGCTTCCCCTATATCAGAGGCTGCTTCTTCACCTCTTGGTTGGTTCCTTCTCATACTCCATGTCTTCTGATGTGGAAGGACCCAAGGCCTGGCACATGGACCTTTTCACTAGCCCTTCTCATTCCCCTGTTCATCTTATTTGATCTCATTATTACATATATCCATATGCTCACAAGGCCCATATCTATGTCTTAAGACCTATTCTCTGAAATAGACTTGTACACCCAGCTGCCTTCTTGATACTTCTCCTTGGATAGCTATTAGATATCTCATTTCTAACATCTCCAAAGTGAAACTTCTGCTTTTTTCTCCCTAATCTTGCCTTTTCACATTGTCAGTCATCATAATTAATCATGATTCCATCCTTCCAGTCAGCAGACCAAATAACCCTGCAATCATCACTGCTTCCTGCCTTACGACTGTCAGCAAAACCTCCTGTCACTATCTTAAAGATACATGCAGAAGCTGACCTCTTCTCATCAGCCCACGTGTGGCTACTCACAACTTCTTACCTAGATTATTGTGATCAAGTCTTCATTGGCTCCCGAGGTTCCACCTTTGGTTTCCTACACTCAGTTCTTCACACAGCAGTTAAGGTGATCATTCTCCTCTCTGCCTAAAACCCTCCTTTGGTTTCCATCTCAGAATACACACCAAGCTCATTATAATGACCTGGCATACTCTATATGATGAACCTTGCTCTCCTCCTCCCTTTACCTCTCTGACTTTATCCCTATCCCTCTGTACCTAGGTCAGTCCATACTAGGCCACACTGGTCTCCTTTCTGTGCCTTCAACACACCAGGCACACACCACCTTATGGTCTCTGCACCTGCTGTTCTTTCTTTCTTTCTGGAGTGTTCTTCCACTACCACTAAGGCTAACTCCTTCCTTCATCCTAGTCTTTGCTCAAATGCCATTTTCTTTTTTTTTTTTAAGATTTTATTTATTTATTTGACAGAGAGAGATCACAAGTAGGCAGAGAGGCAGGCAGAGAGAGAGGGTAAGCAGGCTCCTTGCTGAGCAGAGAGCCTGATGCAGGGCTCAATCCTAGGACCCTGGGATCATGACCTGAAGGCAGAGGCTTAACCAACTGAGCCACCCAGGTGCCCCTCAAATGCGATTTTCTTAGTGAAGCCTTCTCTTCCAACTTCTCTAGCTCCTTCTCCTGCTTTATTTCTCTTCAAAACATGTATCATCTTTTTAATTTTATTCTTAATTATTATGATATGTATTTAGTATTTGTTGAATGGATGAATGAATTAAAAAAAACAGGGACATTAGTTGGCAATATGAAGTAGATTAGTTAATAATTTCTGTGCATTATTACTAGAGATGTATGGGATAGAACCATACATATTTAGCACTATGAAAATTAATAAATATAAATTGAAGACATTTTGACATAAAAATGAATAAAAATACTTCAATTTCATTAGATACCAGTTTGTCTTCTGATTAGCTTGCTGGGTTGTATGGATCAATAGAATATACTTCCCGTGTTTCTAAATGAAGATCTCCTTCTTTAGGGATTCGATTTGTATAATAATTGCTAGATGGAAAAAGGAAAAAAGTAAACTCTTTACTCATTGGCCATGATCACTACAAATAGGTCACAGTTGTTTGTTTTCTATAATTCTTATCACACAATAATTAAATAAGTTTTTAAAAAAAAGACTGTTTATTTGACAGACGGAAATCACAAGTAGGCAGAGAGGCAGGCAAAGAGAGAGAGGGGAAGCAGGCTCCCTGCTGAGCAGAGAGCCTGACGAGGACCCTGAGACCATGACCCAAACTGAAGACAGAGGCTTTAATCCACTGAGCCACTGACGTGCCCCAATTAAATACTTTTCATGAATGATTCATTTTGTTATCTTAAGTATCATATAAGATAATCACTATAACCCCTATTATTTGGAAAGGCCCATAAAAATAATTTACTAGGATGCCAAGTGTCCAAGTCAGAAGCTGATACTAGGTAGCTTTACCTCAGAGCCAAGACCTTCAGGGACTTATAACCATGAACCTCAGCTTGAAAATAAATAAAAAAGAAGATTTTATTTTAGGATATGACTACAAACTTACCTTTTGGGGGACATAGTCTTCCAATCTGATTTAAAGGGAAGTTTTTATATTTGATGTTAAATTCAGAATCCTTATATAGGCTGATAGCACTAAAAAGCTTGAAATAATTTTTTAAGAAGACAATTTTACTTTTACTCCTTGAAAGCCCACATGTTTTACTGTGCTTCTAAAACCACTTAGCCAAAATGAGCAAGAGAAAATAAAATGCGACTACACTGTCATGTAGAACTCTGAAATAAGGTATTACAAAATTACCGAAGAAGAAAGATTTCTGCTAAGGGTACTTAGAGCATGTTGCTCATATATATTTAAGAGGTCAGCTTATAGGTAGGTTATAAGTGGTGTACATTAAGAGTGGTGTCTCCCAAATGTTTGGGTAGCTTTTAAACATATCTTGTTACTTAGACAGATTTCTCAGTGACTCTCATCTCATTTATAGAGAGTATTTAAGGCAGCTCAAGTATCTATATCAACTATCAGAAAACAAATTGAAGTTAGTTACAAACTGGAAATAAAGTGAGTAAGTAAAGCTTAGGAATGCACCTTAACATACATGTTTAGTTTGTATCAATGGAGGCACTTAAATATAGTACTTGATATAATCATATTTGTAAACTTAATAATCTGCCAGGAACATCAAATTATTTGAGCTCATAGGCATTCCTAAAGTTTGCCAGTTTTCCTACACGTGTAAGCCTTTGATAACAAACTTAGTAGCATAAAGGAAACAAATGGAAACCACATTTTCTTATTTACATTCTTAATAACTCAGCTAAAATCATCTTCTGACTTCCTGTGAGGAAACCCATGTAAATGGATGGCATCCCCTTTTTCTTAAGATGCTCTTCTTCCTTGAATTCTATGAAAATCCTCCTTCCTAATTTTCCTCCTACCTCTGACTGTTCCTTCCCTCTCCTTCCTTTTAAGCATTACCGTCCATCTGAGACCTGTTCTCATCCCTATTCTTACCATTTTTTGTTTTTCTTGGTCCCAAGGCTTCAAATGTGAATTAAATATTGCCTACCTGAGCCCAGGCCCCCCTCCTGAGTCCTACATCGTGGGCGCCCCAAAGTAAGAGGGCAGAACTGAACTCATCTTTCTCTACAAAACTGACCCTCTCCTCTTTTGGTGTACCACTGCTCCACTCCACACAAGTCACTCCACTCTTCTTAATAGGGACGATACCTCTTGATCCCCACCACTGCTGCTTTATTGAAAGCACATTCTTGCCCATCCTGTTGAAAATGCCTATCTGGACATATTATTACTTGTTTAAGATCCTACAGGATAAACACCAATGCCTTGTCATGGCATACAAGGTTTTTGATGATCTAGCTCCTGCCCATCTTTCTAGATTCCCCAGTGACTGTTACATGAAACATTAGTTCCATGGGATGTAAATGCATTATAGGAGAAAAAGAGTTCTGTGGTCCAATTAACTTGGGGGACTCTCGTTTAAAAATAAGACCAAACAGCTTTTTTTATTGTAGGACTTTAAATACACTCTTGGTCACTGTGAATCTTCATGAGAAAAATACTGCATGTAGTACTTCTCAATCTTATTTGCTCATAGAACACCCTTTTTTCCTGAAGTCTTTCACAAAACGAGAGTTATATGGTACTCACAAAACAAGGGTTATATGGTACATCTTTTTGTCACCACTACAGTCTAAAGTATATCACAGGTGTAGACCCTTCTAAGACCATTGTATTATAAGAACTACATAAGCAATCTAATATAACTGTGATGGCCTCTGTGAATTGAGGTTCCCAGGTCTGGCGGGCTTAGAACAAATTCCTCAGGTTCACAGGTGCCATCATTACATAGTTTCAATATAACTCCTTCATGTCTAATGTCTATGCTAGGTGTTTTACAACCGTGAGCAATGTGCCAGATGGCACTGATGGCACAAGCCAGGTGACTTGGCATGTTAAAGTAATTTTGCTGGCATTTACGGGTGACATGTTTGGGGTGACATGACTTGGTCACCTCCCACTGGAAGTTACCTGAGACTTGGTAAAGCTTCACCTGATCATCTCCCTAACACTAGCCTGTATAGAGAGATTCAAGAACCTATGCATACAGAACATTCCCAGGTTGATTCCTGATGGTCTCATTTGCTAAAATAGCATCCTTTGCACTTATCAGAATATTCTGATTTATGGGTTGGAAGGGTCTTTTACGCCATCCCTATACCCAAATCTATACCACCCTCTCCTTCAGTCACCATCACACACAATTACATCAAATTGCTTACATAGTTCCTATAATACCTGATGGAAAGACAAGCCTTTGGTTCTTCACTAAAACTGTTCCTTCCACTTGGAATACCTTTTTCTCCTTGTCCACAATATCTTGAAGCATGCTTGAGACATTTCCTTCACTACAGAATTTTTTTTTCTGAGCAAAATTCCCCATTACTTGAGCACTTGCCTTGTGTACCCACGAAATACCACATGACCTACTATGGCAATATTATTTTGTAGATTAGAATATTTAAAAATTTAATGTTTGGGGCACCTGGGTGGCTCAGTCGTTAAGTGTATGCCTTTGGCTTGGGTCATGATCCCAAGGTCCTGGGATCGAGCCCCATGTCAGGGTCCCTGCTCAGTGAGGAGCCTGCGTCTCCCTCTTCCTCTGCTTCCTCCCCCTGCTTGTGCGCGCTCTCTCTCTCTCTCTCTCTCTGTGTCAAATAAATAAATAATTTTAAAAATCAATGTTAAAAAAAGAAATATATATCTTATTTCTGCATAATAAAACACAATATAACAAGGCATAGAAACCTAGTAACATACTTAAGTAGTCACGAAAACAACAACCAAGTGAGAGAAAAGATTATTTCAAGAAATAGAAAGGTCTCAGATGTTTCTGAATGGAACAGAAAAGATGTCAGTTTCTCACAGACTAATCTATAGACTTAAATGCAATCACAACATATGTTTTTTGGAAATGCCAAATGATTTAAAAATCACCTGGTTAGAACAAACAGAAGAGAATAGAAAGGAAAATCCTAAACAATTATAGCAAAGGAATTCTTGACCTACTATATTATGACTGTAGAAAGCTATATTAATTAAACACAAAGTAATTTGTGATAAAAGGACAAATCAGTACAACAGGAAAAGAAGTCCAGAAACACAACATATCAAAATATATTAATTATTTGACATGTGGTCAAATTAGGACAAACTTTTTGGAAAGTCATTTGGTAATATTGATTGGGCATCTTAAATGTTCATATTCTTACCCTTAGTAATTCTAGAAATGTATGGTACAGAAATAACTAGATGTAGAAAAAAGTTTATTCAAAGGTACTTCTTGTATCTTTATTATCAAAATAAATGTGGAAGCAACCTATAATTTTCATGATACAGAAATACATAGAAAAATATACTATTACACAACTAAAAAGAAAACATAATGTAAAGATACAAGAGACAGAAGCCAAATTTAAAAAAAATTAAAGCAGGGGGCTGTCATTTTAAAATCCCAGTCAAAAAGAGAAAAAGATAAAGAATATTTAAAATCAGATAAGAATATGCCAAAATACTTGCAGTTGTTACCACTGGGATTTTTAAATTTTCAATTTTCTAGATTTTTAAAATATAGGTCATCTGATTAAACATCATTCATATAAAATAAGTGCTTGATATTTTTAAAGTTCTCACAGAGAGGGCTTCCTTCTATATGGCACAAGATTTCTTACTCCACACTATACCGTTCATGTCATATGACTTGTACTTCTGAGTTTAGTTTCAGGCAAGAAACCAAACCTTTTGTGTCCTTTGGTCAAGCATGTGTTGAACTTACCGTTCTCTGTGTTTTAATATTGTGCATAAGGTGACACCAATCAAGAATACAAGAAGTACTGAACCTGCAGAAAGACCTAGAAATCAAAACAGCAAGAATCAAATGCCAGAAAATTGTGACCTATATTCCTTTGAAGTGATTGTGGGGCTATTTCCAATGGTGGGGAAATTGTTATGGGACTTTATACTTATCCTTTGTTAGCCATAGAAATGTTACATTCCTAAATTATCATATTTGGTCTTAAGTTTTTTCTGATTCAATCCAGTCCACATTTAATCTAAAGCACCAAGCATTTGGCCAAAGGGGCTGCAGTCAATTTTCTCTTGAGCTTTTCTTTTCCTTTCAGTTTTATTAATAATATTCTCATTACTGGGGTGATATTAGGAGCTCAGGACACAAGGATCCCACAACTTGGCATAACAACATTTAACTCTCAGTTGGAAAATATATTTTGTTGTTGCAGAATAAGGCAGCTTATTTGATAGTACCAAATCATGCAAAAGACCAAAAGTTAATATAAACTCAACTTTCAACTGAAAAACTGGAAGTAGCTGGCTTTTTAGATAATTTATTCAACTCTATCCAAAAGTGTCAGTTTGTAATATGAATAGAGCCTTATATATAAATATTAAAAGAGCCTTAAGACAACAAAATGATAATTTCCTGGGAGTTAAATTGAAAAAGAAAAATAAGACAGGATATAGGGCCTCAAATTTGATATATATATATTTTTTATAAAACATCATTAGAAAATTAATTCATCAAATACTTAAGAAAACTTACCACTAAGAAGAGGAGCAAGTGAGGCTAAGGAGAACACAAAATCACAAAAATATTAGTCTAGTCGCATACTTCAGTGCAGCCCAAAGTCCCATGGTAATATCCCTAAAGACAACACTCAGCTTCTTTCTCTCAGAATCTCCTTTAAAAATGTACTGAGGCTCAGGATTGCATGTACTCTTCCTTCATTTTTTTATGTAACAGTACACTGGACATTTAAAAAAATAACACTGTTCAGTTGGGGTAGTTCACAAAGGAAAAAAGCCAATATAATCAACTTTACAATCAGAGATTTCTCAGGTTAGAATGCAAGTAGTAACTGTTACAACAGGTTGTTCACCATATTTTTTGGAGGTCCCTGTCAAATTGGTAAGTACTTATAAATAATCAAGATTCAGCAATGGAAATCTCAGCAAAGACTCCCTTCAAAATGTAAGATTATTAGTTTGACACCTTGTAAATTAGTACACCTCTCTGTTTTCTTTTTTACTTCCCCCACCCTCAGAAAGTTTTACTTTTTCTAGAATAAGCCACTAATTTCAAATGCATCCATTACTGTAGCACTGGTCACAGACCCATATCAGTTTAAAACCCAACATTGACAGATACTTCTCACTCTCTTCTCTCCAGGGAGACAAGTATGAGCCGGGAAGATTTTCACAGTTACCTGGTGATTTGCAGACAGCCAGGGGCGGGTTCCATCCCCGATCGTCCTGACACTGGCTCTGGGGACTGCCTTCCAGGGTATACCCCTCTTCACACTCCAAAGTGACGACCGCACCATACTGATACATTTTCCCAGGCTCCAGACCCTTTTGGATTCCATTCATATACTCTGGGGAGCTACAGTTTACCTCTAAAAAGAAAGAAAGAAATTGAAGCTGGGTCATATTTTAGCCTTTTCTCAAGGAAGTAGATACTTCCCTAAATGGAAAGGTTTAGGAAAACAATTTGGTTCATTCTCACAGTAAGGAAAGCCTCACTGGGGTAACACAAAAGGACATTCTAGGCAGATTCCTTCTGTGACAACCATCCATCTCAATTACCTCTGGTAATTTAAGCCAGATTTTCTTTCTTTGTGCTTTAGTTTCTAAACTAACAGTGTTGGATAATTTTAAGGGCCTCTTAGAGAGTGGGTAATATTAAGAATTCTGAATGACTGTCTCATCTGCTCCACTGTTACTCTACAATTGTCCATAGGTGAATGTACTTCCTCATTATTTCTTTTATCTTGTAGCATAGGGGGCAATAGTGGGAGATTTTAGATTTGAATCATGACTCTAGGACTTCCCCCACTGTGTGACTTTGGGTAGGTTACAGACCTCTCCATTCTACAGAGACCTCATCTGTCATATAGGAATAATAATGGCACCAATTTCATCTGGTTCTCAGGAAGATTAATAAGACAATGCATGTAAAACGTGCTGTTTCTGGCTTTTGGTAAAAAGTGCTCGATGAATATTGGATATTAACTCACTACCCCTATTTCATATGCACTACATTAAAGAAAATGAAATTCTGAAGCTTTTATTAAAAAATACCCATAATTCCACCACCACTGAGAGGAAATACACTGACAAGATCATTGTGCTTTTTATGAGTATTTTGTCAAATGCACACTTATTGTAACTACAACCGCAGGAAAATTCAACCTGCATTTTAGTTGTTTAATTGTATAAGTACTTCATTTTTCTATATTTAAAGAGCTATATAAGGGATCACTCCTCAGATAAGCTACACCCTAAGTCATTTTTTCTTATTTTGTGGTAGACTAATTAATGTATTCACCTAATTGAATCAATCCAAATAAATGCATTTAACTAAATGATCCAATTAGTGCATTTATTTGGCTATTTTAAGTTGAAAGTACCTAACTCAGTTATCTATTTGGGAGAAATTCGATTTAATAACAGGAGAATAATAGATGCCACACCTTTACAATAAGGGGCAGATTGGCTCCAGATTCCCTCATGTGTGCAAAGAAGGAGTGCCTCTCCCACAAGCAGGTAGCCTTGGTCACAGCTGTATAGGACTGACATTCCAGGAGAGAATCGAGCTATATCTCCACCAGTATGATTTCCATTGGGTATCTTAAGCGGAGGTTGACATCCTAAGAAAGCTTAGACATCAATAAAAAAGGATCTTTAATTTAGCACAGAGGATCATATAGCCAACACTGTCTGTGGGTGATAGAATACTGAAAGGAGGTAGGAAACAAGCTAACTAACTGGTATCCAGAAATATTCATTCAAGTAGCACTGGACAGAAATTTGCATTGCCTCCTATTTCGTATGGGAGCTGAAGAACAATGTCAAAAGTAACATAATGAAACGTCAACGGTTGTGGCCCACGATTGTAATCTATCAGCTAATAATATTTTTTTCTTTTCTCTTTAGATAGCAGAGGCTGTAGTTTAAGGGTCTCACACTCCAATGCCTTCAGGAACCAGAAAGTGAAGCCACCAGATATGACCAATCAGAGAGCATCTGTCCTAAAAATAGCAGCCATTGCCTGGTTCAAGATACAGGTGTCTTGCAGGAAAACAAAGGGGGTCCCTCACTGTATTACATATTCACTGTTTATCTTGGGCTATGCAGATTCACTTCAGATGGGTTTCCTTAAGATGAGATGGGTTTGACATAGGATGAGACTACTGTGCTAGCCAAAGAAGCCATTCTGGTAAGCTGAATTCAGTTCTTGGGGCACCAATTGGAAGCCTCTGTTATAGATAGTTACTGACAGGAATAAAACTGCCAAGTGATAACTAAAATGACAAGAAAGACAAATCAATGGGTTTGAAGGCCAACATTCCTCTCTGGAAACCCAAAGTTCTCTTTTTGACTGGTTTCACCGCCTTAAATATCCAATTATCAAGCAATATTATTGCCAAACACTTGCCCTCCCAAAAGTATGTGTTTTTTTTTTTACTTCTAAATTAGTAAAAAGAATAAATATTAGAGACTCCACAAATTTGGAAGTTAACCATTATCTTCTCAAGTACTTTTGCTCAACACACCTAGAAAGGGAAAGGAAAAAAAAAGATGAGCGGACAAGGAAGGTATCTTGTAAAACAATGTGATTGCCTTCACTTTTACATGTTTTCTGTAGTTTGGTCAACGCAGATTCAAAGCTCTTTTTCTTCATTCTGGGCAACACCCCATATTTTATTCCTTAGAGTATCTTACCCTTTTTTGTTTTTAAAGATTTTATTTATTTGACACAGAGAGAGAGAGAGAGAGAGAGAGAGAGAGCGAGCACAAACAGGGGGAGTGGCAGGCAGAGGGAGGGGGAGAAGCAGGATCCCCGCAGAGCAGGAAAAGCCCAGTGTGATCCCAGGATCCCAGGACCCTGGGATCATGACCTGAGCGGAAGGCAGTTGCTTAACCAACTGAGCCACCCAGGTGCCCTATCTTACCCTTTTTGATACAAGTTGGTACACCTGGAACCCATTGGTTATTGGTATGACATTTAATCACATGACTGCCGTTCATGATGAAGCCAGGATTGCAGGCGACATATATTGTATCATTGTGGGAATATGAAGAATGAGTTTTGTTGAGCTGGTACCCATGTTTGACTTCTGGGCTAGGGCAGTGAATCACAGGAGGAGATTTAAAGCACTTTGGGGGAGGTCCAGTCCAAGATCCATGTCCATCAGAATCACTTATGCATCGTATATTTTTCTCTCCCAGAAGAGAGAATCCTTGGTCACATTCATAAGAGACTTCGTTTCCATATAGAAAGGGTTCTGCCATCACGCCCCTGGGCCTTCCATGGTCAATCATGGGTGGAGGCTGACAGTGAATTACTGCAGAAGAGATTTAGGAAATTCTGCTTCAGCTAGCACACCAAGGTGGACAGTCTTCAGTCAGGCACAAAAGAAACTAGGCAACTGCACGAACTGCATGTAACCATACAATAATTTAGATTTTTCAAACCCAGATGATGCTTCCTTTGAAACAGTATTATTAAATTCTCTATGCAAGTAATACATATTCATTTCAAACAAATTCAGAAAACAAAGTATTAAGAAAGGAATAAATATAGGTATGTTCCCATAAACTAGAAATATAGGCCACATATATCATTTTTTTCTTAATTCTTGAGCAGATGTATGGCAAATACTCAGTTCCTACTTGGCCACTTTTTTTTTCCCAATGCCAGTGCTGACCAAACACAGAAAGATTTTTCTTATCTTATGTACAGTGAACTAGAACACATACACTATTGAGGTAGTTATAAGGCTAGTTCTTCAGCTGTCTTCCCTCTCTAACTCCCTACTATCCCATCAACAATTTTTTTCTAACTTACCTTTACAAAGTGGAATCTTTTGGAACCAAACCCTATTCTCAGCATCTTGACACTTCTGATAAGTATGTCCAGTCAGCCGGTACCTAAAGAGAGATTATAATGCATTTCTTCTTCCCAGCATCACATCTCTGCAACCTAGCTTCCTCAAA
This sequence comes from Taxidea taxus jeffersonii, assembly GCA_003697995.1. NCBI lineage: Eukaryota > Metazoa > Chordata > Mammalia > Carnivora > Mustelidae > Taxidea > Taxidea taxus. The sequence goes on along the minus strand of ML098158.1, from coordinate 55,360 downwards.
CCACAGATACAGAGGCACTTCTAAATAAGAGCTTTGGCAGACAAGAGCTAAAACTCTTGGTCCTTCAAGCAAGAAGACTACTTTAGACACAGTTTTCCACAGCAGAGCCATTTCCACATCAAGAAAGGACTGAAGAGTGAGAGAGATGTTAGTTAGACCTTTAGAACCCCACATTCTCTGTGTGATAATGAGGGACATCTAGAGGGAGTCACCAAGACAAGTTGAGGACAGAATTAATGCACAAAATGAGGTGGAGATCCCTTTTCAGAATGGACCATCTCATACTCACCCATCTTGACAGGATGTATTAACTGGTATCACATGTGAATGAATGGGAAGCTCTTGAAAATCTTCTCTCACAGGTTGACATGGTGCTTCTAGAAGAGCAAAGTTTGAATTATTTATGCATGCCTGATATCACATAGAAAAACAACTCTGCAACTGAAAGTACCTTCACACCGAGGGGGAGAAGGACTCCAATTTCCTGAAGGCATACAGTGAATGGATTTGTTTCCCACAAGCAAGTAGCCAGGGTCACAGGTGTAGTCTACAGCCATCCCAGAGACAAAGAGGACCCTATTTCCACCTGTATGCTGACCATGATGGAGCGCAACAGGTGGCTGGCAGCCTGAAGAGAAAACTCCCCACATAAATACCAACAGCAACAAAAGCAATTTATACTCAAGAACATTAAGTATACAACATCTGACAGCAGACAATCTGCAACTTTTAAGCCAAAGATTATGAAGCTCTAATTACTAAATGTTTTCTGCTCCTTTGCAGGAACCAGGCACCTTTAAAAAGGTTCTCTCGAAAACCAAGAAACAGACTCTTAACTATAGAGGACAAATTGATGGTTGCCAAAGGAGTGGTGGGTGGGGGATGGGTGAAATACATGATGGGGATTAAGAAGGGCACTTGTGATGAGCACTGGGTGTCATATGGGAATGTTGAGTCACTAATATTACACCATATGTTAACTTACTGGAATTTAAATAAAAAATTGAAAAAATAAAAAATATTAAAAGGTCCTCTCATTATCTACCCTGAATAGATCCCTGTTTAAGGGGGCATATACATGAAGAACATATAAAAACACATAGGACATTTGATCACAGAATGGAAGAAATGGGATAGTAATCTGTGCACCTTTGCCTTTTTCCGACTCTAGTTTTGGGATGGACTAATAAATAATAAAGGAGTAAATATCTCATTTTCCCCCTTGGGTCTTTACCTTTTTCACAAACTGGTATTTCAGGATCCCAGGTGCTATCAGCTTTACAACGAATCTGACTGCTGCCCTTCAAAGTATATCCATGATGACACTTGAATGTCACACTGTCATTATAGAAGTATGGGGCTTCCTTCCCAGATGTCTTGTATCCATTTTCTACCTGGGCAGGTACACACTGAACAGCAGGGAGGGAAAGTTTGCAGACAGGGGCAGGGCCACTCCAGATGCCCCTCTCTTGGTCATTGCTTGTACAATGGATGGTACTCTCCCCAATGAGGTTGAATTCCACTCCGCTCTCTGGCCCAGGGTTGCATGCATAGGTGACCGTGGTTCCATATGGAACATATTCTGAGGAACTCCCTGTGTGTCTTCCATCAGAGATGGCAGGAGGTGGTGGGCAGGTGATTTCTGGAGAGATGAGAACTTACTGTAGAATTCTGCTCCAGTATTACACACCAGAGAGAAGAAGAGGAATTGAGACACCAAAGAAGAGAAATGAAGACACCAAAGAAGAAAAATGAAGCTGGTTAGAAACCTGTTGTTATCAGGTTTCCTGGAGGATATGGATGAGTTTTGATGATAGGAGTTACATTAAAGCTCATGTAAAACTTGATTTAAATAGACATCATAGCAAAGATTTTTATAATGGAATTCTTTGTTGCAAGTGAACATGTGCCTGGTGATGGGTATGAAGGAGGGCATGGATTGCATGGAGCACGGGGTGTTATATGCAAACAATGAATCACGGAACACTACATCAAAAACTAATGATGGGGTGCCTGGGTGGCTCAGTGGGTTAAAGCCTCTGCCTTCAGCTCAGGTCATGGTCCCAGGGTCCTGGGATCGAGCCCCGCATCGGGCTCTCTGCTCAGCAGGGAGCCTGCTTCCTCCTCTCTGTCTGCCTGCCTCTCTGCCTACTTGTGATCTCCGTCTGTCAAATAAATAAAATCTTTAAAAAAAAAAACTAATGATGTACTGTATGGTGACTAATGTAACACAATAAAAAATAAAGTGAAAAACCAAGTAGATAATAATTTCAAAAAAAAAGTTAACATGTTCATCAGTATCATATTGTGAGGCAGTGAAGTCCAGTAGTAAATTGGTAATTAAAATCATTGTTTTTTTAAAAGAACCAATAAGTGAATAAAAGGCATGGGGGGTGGTAGAAGTAAGCTTTTCTAAGTACCGTCTTTGTGCTGAAGTGATATGATAGGTTAGCCAAGAATCGCTGTCAATTGAGCATCTACGTCTGACAGGTAATTTTCTCATCTACAAAGGGGGGATAGTACCATTTAATTTTAATAACATTGAAGTCTCGAGTCTCAGTTCAACTTTCCAGATAAGAGGCTGGAATTTCCAAGAAGTTACATAAAATTGCCTCAGCTCAAATTAAGCAATAGAAACAGAATCTGAGTTCAGATCCCACACTAATCCCCCCTCTCTCCACTAACCTACAGCATTTCCCCAGTTAAGGATGGTGGCTCATATATTCATTGTCCTCATTATTCTTAAACTCCCAAATCACAAAAGAGAATCAGAAATACATTTAAATTGACTGGCATGCTATGAAGTAGAAAGAGGTGACAGCAGGAAGAGAACAAAACCGTGCGACTAGAACTGTTGACAAAGTTAATTGAACAGAATCTAATCTTTGTCTTCCCATAACACGGCCTCAAACAGAAATCTCCCAGGAAATGTGTACATCTCACACTGTGTCAGGTCCTCCGTCACTTTTGCTACTCACCTTCACATAGACGATTCTCCATAAACCAAGGAATCGCACCTTGGCACTTCTGATAAACACTCCCACCTAACCGGTACCTAGAGACAAAGAGTCATATCATTTGGCCAGCTGGAGACTACTAAAAGCAGACTCACCACTTTTAGGACAAAAAAAATAGGGACAAGTATGTAGCCAGCATCAGCACCACCCATCCATCGCACAGGCAGTATTTCCATACACGCAACCATAGCACAATCAACCCTTCTGCAAATAAGTGACAAGGAAGGCTCTTTGAGGTAAATGCAGACAACAGAGCTTGTAGTGTGCACTAATAAGCCAGACCTGGTTCAGGCTGAGACAGCCCTCACTCACCCTTCGTCACAAGAAGAGTTAACATCGGGTCTAATAAATTGATCCTGGGGTTTGTTAAAGACTTGCTCTTCTATAGGTTCACACTCTGCCACTAAGAAAAGAGACCTGGATGAGAAATCAGCTCAAGGAAAACTAAAAACCATAAAATGTCTACTTTCAAAGCCTGGCACCTTTGCATTTGGGGGCAGTGGGTGTCCACACCCCCTCAGAGGTACAATGGATGGATTCTTTTCCCACGAGCACATAGCCAGGGTCACAGCTGTACTTTATAGATGTTCCTGGGTCAAAGCGGACCATGTGTCCATCTTCCTTTTGCCCATTGAGGATTTTAGGCGGGGCTTGGCACTCTGAAGGAAAAGAAAATTTTTCTTATATAAACAACAGAAAGAAACAAGCAAAGAAATTATCATTAATGTGTACTTAGTTTTGGATAATTTTAGATCAGCAGCTCATCTTATTTTCATTTCCTCACTTAGGGTGCTAAAGACTTTGTTCAGTTCTAACTCTTCCTCTTCTCCTGCCTTTCTCTTTCTCTCTCTCTCTGTCTTTTTGGTAAGGAATCATCTCCTATGTATTTAATGGGATATACCCCTGGGGGTGGGACTTTGCTGTCTTCCCTTAAAAAAAATTACTATTGAAAAAAAAAAAGTATTTTTTCCCCTAAAGAAAGAGGCAACTCTGTGATCCTTAATGCTTTTTCCCCAAGGATACTTCCGCAAAATGAAGTAACAGTGGTGGGGTGATGTTAAGAAAAGCTATATAACTTATATTCACCATATGTAGTAGAATTGAGGGGACTAGAAACTGGATAAGTCCTGCTTAAATCCATGACCCTATCCTCTAACACTTAAAAAAAAATCAGTAGCACCTTCTCTGAGTATTGGAACACCCACCCTTTTCACAGACTGGTGCCAATGGCTCCCATGTGCCTTGGGCAGTACATCGGATTGTCTTGCTGCCTTTCAGGGTAAAGCCATATGAGCATGAAAATACCACAGTGTCGTTATAGGAATATTGTTCTTTCTGCCCAGATGATATGTGGCCTCTTAGGATCTGGGGAGGTGAACACTGAACAGCAGAACTAGAAAGTTCACAGCTTGGGGCAGGGCCACTCCAGATCCCAGTCTTCTGACTGCTGGTGATACAATGGATAGTCTTCTTCCCGATAAGGTTGTAGCTCACTCCTTTCTCTGGGTCTGGGTCACAGGTGTAAGTGACTATGCTTCCATATGGAACATTCCCTGAAGAGCTTCCTGTATGTCTTCCATTGGGAATAGAAGGAGGTGGCGGGCACAGAATTTCTAGAGAAATTAGAGAGAAATGACAAGATTGCAGCTGTACTGCAAAGAATGCCTCGAATGTTGCTGTACAACAGTGTCCTCCTAGGCTCAGGGACAGTGATACTTGAATCTGTAATATACAGATCATTGCAGCTATAACAATATAATGTTAAAATTATGATTTAGAACTTTTTTCTTGAGTATATCTACTGGGGTGATCCTTTGATTTCTTCTACTGAATATACAATCCCCTTTTTGTGCCCCACCCGGCTGGCAAGTCTACAGAGCTTTCAGAGAAAGAAGAGCCTAGGAACCCTGTTTCCCTTGAGTAACCAGGGAATAAGGAGGTTGCTTTAGTGAAAGACCATACTCCTCCAGATGTCTATGTGAGATCTCTGCTCTATAAGGTTCTGTATAGTAATGACTGAACAAAAAGCTTTTAGTTAAGTGAGAATGAAGTGTTCTGTTCAAGGACCAGGGTAGTAGCTGCAAACCACAGTTTTCTAACCTACCTTTGCATACTGGCATCCTGGTCCAAGAAGCCTGCTGTCCAGCAATTACACATTGACTGGAAGGTTGACCTTGTAACCAATACCTGGAGACAGAGGGGACTATTAAGCAGTGGCTCTTGCAGAGCAACAACCTCTACTTAAAATCCAAGGCTAATTCACATAACTGATGTGTATCAACCCCCTTCATAAGCATTCTCTCTCCCAGCCTCACCATAGGCTATCCCTGGATTCTCACAGAGGAGCCCTCGGCAGTTGTCACAGCTCACACCATGCACACATAAACCAGATGAACTAAATCTCCAAGGCCCTCCTGACACTCACCCTTCATTACAGTCAAAGTTCACAGTCACACCAACCCGAAAACTTGGAGGGCTCTTTATCCGTCCATTGAGAAATGGTCCTGGGGGTTCACACTCTGCCTCTAAGGAAATAAGCCAAAGATGAGCAAAGTGTGGCAAATAACAGAATAGCCCAAATTCTATTTTTAAAATTTATTTATTTATTTACTTGAGAGAGCATGCGCATGTGTTGGGGGGAAGGGAACGGAGGGGGGGGAATCTTGAGCAGGCTCCACAATCAGCATGGAAACAAACTTGGGGCTCAATCTCATGACCCTGAGATCATGACTGGAGCTGAAATCAAGAGTCTGAGGATTACCTGGCTCAGCCTCCCAGGTGCCCCAGAAAAGTCCAAGTTCTTTTTTTTTTTTTTTAAAGATTTTATTTATTTATTTGGCACACACAGAGAGAGTGAGGTATCACAAGTAGGCAGAGAGGCAGGTAGAGAGAGGGGGAAGCAGGCTCTCTGCTTGGCAAGACAGAGCCTGATTTGGGGCTCAATCCTAAGAGCTGAAGGCAGAGGCTTAACCCACTAGCCACCCAGGTGCCCCAAGAGTCCAAATTCTTAAAATCCATTGTAAAGGTAGGTACCTTTACATGTGGGAATAACAGCACTCCACTTTCCTGAAGACAAACATCTAATGGTCTTTTCTCCAACAAGCAAGTAACCAGGTTTACAGCTGTAAGTCACAGATAATCCTGGGGCAAAGGGGCCAAACCCCTCCCCTGTGTGAGATCCATTGGAGATGGTGGGAAGCGGTGGACACTCCTGGGGGAAATCTTCATGCACACACATTAGGAAAAAGGCCATCAGATGATACATCCTTCACAATCTAGTTTTTGACTTACACAGATCCAAATATATGACATATGATCTATGGTAACCAGTCATCATTAATTTTCAATTCAACTTTTTTTAAAAAAGATTTTATTTATTTATTTGACAGACAGAGATCACAAGCAGGCAGAGAGGCAGGCAGAGGATGTAGGGGAAGAAGGCTCCCTGCTGAGCAGAGAGCCGGATTTGGGGCTTGATCCCAGGACTCTGAGATCATGACCTGCGCTGAAGGCAGAGGCTTCACTGAGCCACCCAGGTGCCCCTCAACTCAACTTTTTAAACATCAGACAGGTGTGGCTTAAGTGTATGTGTTTTATACCACAAATTGTATATTTTCATTTTTAGCTTCATGGATTACATTTGCCTTTTAAAAAAATTTCAACTACCAAAAAAAGCTCATCTACACCCATACTCTCCTTCTACCCATAGTCTATTCTCTGCACCAAAAGTAGCATATTACTATTTAGGGGGTCAACCTGCTAGACATTAGTAATATACCTTTTGGGGATCCTATATGTGATACATATATACATATATATGTGATACATATACATATATAAAATACATATATACATATATACACATATAGCACATGTATATACATGTACTTAATACATATTATTCTATGCCCTTTCTTTGCTTAAGGTCTATATTTTCTTTGCTTATCGGTCTATATTTTTCCATGTCAGTACATTTAGATCCATCTAAATCTTTCTAAAGTTTTGTTTTCCTTGGTCACCCCATTTTGTGACTCTCTTAAGACCTTCACTACCTCTAAGATTATATACATGTTTATAGATAGATCCGTATTTTTCTAATAATTTGACAGCCTTTTCAACTCAACTGATTTAGAACTGATCAATACTGTTTTTTATTAAGAAAACAGATAATTTTGATGGTATAATCTTTGTCAAGTATTGCCAGTCCCTGTAATTGAATAATTGAAATTCAGCTTTAGTTTTCAACAACAACATAAACCAAACCAAATGATAAGAAAATGAAGTTTTCTTTTGGGAAAATGAAAATGAATGGCTCCTATTTTCAAAGTCATTTGACCTGAAATGCTAGGACTTCCTAGGTGATTTGGAAAATAGCAGACACTTTAGAAAATATTCATAGAGGCCGCAGATAACAGGGCATCGTTTCTGCCAGAATAGCCCAACAACTATTCAAAGATGAGCTTTAAATCCATTGGGTGTATTTTGCTATTAGATCCCACACTTCTTCTCAATTTAGCAGTAACCCAGATATGTAATTTAAACCATCTGATTTCCATATCCCAAACAACTCGACCCCCAACCTTGTGAGACTTATTCCATTTAATTATTAGGTATGTTCAATCACATTTTCCCATTATTTTTTATTCTACTGATGTTTGTTGAATGAACATTTACATCCTTCTAGGACTAAGTAAAAACAAGAAAACATAATTTTCAACTTTTCCCTCCCCTCCACTCGCACCATTCACATATCCACCCTGTTCTTCCTTCAGAATAAAAACTTGATCTGCAAAGAAATGCAAGGTTCCAGTCTCCCCACTTAGTTTTATGTTTTGTTTTTACTTACCACTCTCACAGATGGGTAGTGGTGTTGGCCCCCAGGTTTTATTTGCTTGGCACCAAACAGATTTGTTTCCTTTCATGGTGAAGTTGGTATTACAGGTAAATGTCACAGAATCACCGTGTCTGTATGGTGGTCTAGATTTTTTATCTCTGTATCCTCCTGCTACTACGGGCTCAGAGCAAAAAGAGTTTCTATTATAAAGTTCACATACAGGAACAGCTTTATCCCAGATTCCTTTCACTTGGTCTTTACTTATACAAAAAAGGTTTCTTTCTCCAATGAGGCGGAAGGCTTTTAAACAAGAGTACCTTACCACAGTGTTAAGAAATACGGGACCAGAAGAATAACTATTCCAACCATTTTTGATAGGAGGAGGAGGGCCACAAGAAATCCCTGAAAAGTAAACAAGGAAATATGTGGTCATACTAATTCTGACAATGAAAAGATTTAAATTTAGATGGAAGGTCCAAAAATAGGTCATGTCACTTTTTCAGAAACAGACTTAGAAATTTGTATGATTTACTTCTTACTCATAGTCTGTCCTTATCCCCAACCTCTCAGGGTCTTACTTTCTCTCCATCTGCAGCAAACAAATCAACTGGTCTATAAACACCATGCTGACCAAATAGCAACAATGAAACAGAATGTATCCAATAGTTTAGAGTCTCATCAATTTTTGTAGTAAACAAAAGGCAAAGAGCACATAAGGAGAATCTTAATAATATATTACTCACATGTGGGGAGACACCACACACTAATGAAATTTGGTTTTAATAGACTTAGTTTTAAATCCCCACTGTCATTCAATAGCTGTGTGACTAGGCAAGTCTTACCCTCTCTAAGCCTCAATTTCTTCATCTATAGTATAATCCAAGCTAGTTCATAAGGTTACAAGAAAAATCCAGTGAGATGAAAGTACCTGAAAATTATGAGAATGATACCTGGAACATGCTAATTATCCAATGCCTGTTTCAAATATACAACTGGGGCTACAAGTGGTGAGAATGCATTTTGTCTTACTACGGAAGATTCTGCAGCCTCGCTACCGATCCTTTGTTACACTTTGATGTTGGGCCCCTTTGAAAAAGCCCACAGGAAGTGATCAGAGATTTTAGATAATGACCTCATAACCTTTATTTACTTGTCCTAATACACATGAAGGATATTGCTACAGCTGTGTTGATGTATGCACATCTTTCCTGAATGAGTCTGAGAATAAAGGGAAAACTGCCTACATCCAGAATATATGGTTGATTTCCATTGAGCTCCATGAGTTGCTCATCAGTACAGGAACTGGCATAAGAAGACATAGCCAAACCATTTCAGCAATCAGTGCTACTCAGTTTCAGTAGGGAGAATGTTGAGAGCATTTATCTTTATATATATATACAGAATACTTGATACAATATATAGTCAATTCAATGAACTGTGTTTTGGTCTGCATCCTAGATCATACAGAAGACTGGCATACATCTATTCAAAGTACACATATGAACAAGATGTTATGCATGGGAATACACCAAAAATCAGAGGGCAAGATCTGTACTTTATTATTTTTGTTTTCTACTCACGTTCACAGACAGGAAATGTATTATTCCAGAATACTCTCATTCCTTCTGAGACACACTGACTAGAAGATTGGCCATTTAATTGGTACCTTAAATAATAAGGGGTAGCAAATCATCACCAGAACAAATAAATTTTCAGCTGCATGGAATTAATCATTTCTCTCAAGTATGCAGTATTAATGGCCTCTATTGTTTTTTAAAATCATTTCTGGCTTAAGGAAAAAGTCCAAGATTGTGAATCAGCTCAGCTATGTCATGACTTCAGACCAAGTTAAAAGAAAGAGAAAAAAAATCCTAATGATAATATTCTCTTTACAAATTTTCCCTTTTCTCTTTGGCATCTAAATGTTAAAATCCTCTTGACCATTTAGAAAGAAAAAAACCTCAGTTCCTACTGACAAAAACATCAAAGACCTTGTTACCTAAGATCACCCCAAGAACCCCCTCTTACTGAACCCTCATTTTTCTTCATAATAGGAGACTTAATTTTTGACCCCAAATTTTGCTTTTTCACATGATGAAAGGACAATTCCCGGCTCTCTCTGGCCATACACGATACATAGAGTTGGACAAAAATCAATAGCATTTGCTTAATATTAGAATTATTAGTCATACAAAGTAAAGAAAATAAGAGGAAAAATCATAAAGAGAAAAAAAAGTTAGCTATCTTTAGAGATCATTGTTTGCAATGCTTAGCTATGGGTCATAGGTCTTAGTTCAGGCCCTCTCCCCTCACACTCACCCCTTATCACAAACAAATGAAACCACTGCCCCAAGCTGGAGATTAGGAGGAGTCACCACATGGCCATTGAGAAGTTCGTTTGGAATGGCATCGCATGATTTTGCTAGGAAAAAAGAGAAAAGGCTGGCACATGAAGAGTCATGAAACAGTTGAGTTTCCTTGAGACGGAATAAAGCTTTAGGCACCTTCACATTCAGGGGCTGCATGGCTCCAGGCTCCCAAGGATGTACAGTGGATAGGATTAGTTCCATTGAGGGAATAGCCAGGGTCACAGCTGTAGGACACTTCCTGTCCAATTGGAAAGAATTCCTTATCCAAGATGTTATAACTACCATGGTTGATATGTGGAGGTGGTAGACACCCTGAGAAGAGAACAGGACCAGAGGCTTTTATTTCTGAAATAAGAACGTTCTCTTCTACAGCCTGAGCCAACTTGAGGTAGGCGGAGGTGGGATGAAGGTGGTTATGTCAACACTTCTAAGTGTAATGCAGAGACTCCTTTGGCTGGGTGGAGGTGAAATGGGACTAACATGTTACTTTTTTAGATATGATGAACCATGAAACTCTCTGCTTTCCCTGTCTTGACCTATGCTGGGAAACATTACACCCACTCATCAATTTCCATTCCATTTAACTAAAAAAGGTCTTGGATATTCTCTCACTCATATTGTAGCCAAGGGAACCTAAATATTGTAATACATTTTCACCATCAAAATGTACCTCTTTCTTCCTGCTGCCCCCAAACTAGGTTGATAACATTTCTGAGTCTTGTGGGAGGGCCTCCCAATGTTGCCAGGTTTTTAGTAAGTCAGACATTTCTTAACAAGAGTAGGAGAGAGAGGGAGAATGGGGGAAATGATCCAGTCTTAATTATAGCCTTATTCCATAAAGGCCACATTTTTCAATATGAGAATGTATAAGGTCTACAATATTTTTAATCAAATTCTGACATCAGCCAATTTCCAATAGGACTGAGAGTTATTTTATCCTCATTTAAATAAAACTGAATCAAATATATGTTTTGGGGAAAAAAACTTCTGATCATTGGTTCTTTCTTTCTTTCTTTCTTTTTTCTTTCAAAAGTCTTCTAATTTGCCCTGCATAATGCAGATCTTGTACTGTCCCAGAATATAGTAAATTCCTACTTCTTCAAAATTTAGATATTACTTTCATAGTGTAGTTTAAAATTCTTTAATCAGCAGACCCAACTACCTATACTGTCTTTCTCCTCATCTTCTATTAAGCGCCATGTATCTATTTCTCTAAAAGTTTCCTTTTGTTTCTAGATCCTCAAAGTTTCAACACAACTCACCCTTAAAGCACTTTGGCAGTGGAGGATTCCATTTGCTGTTTGGCTGGCACCATACTATGTTGCTGCCTTTCATGGTAAAGCCAGGCTTACACCTAAACATCACAGCATCATTTAAGGAAAATGAACGTCCAAATCCAGATTCCATAATTCCATTTTCAACTTCTGGAATTGGGCATTTGACTAGAAGAACACACTGAGGGGGAGGGCCACTCCAGATGCCAACTTGATTGTCTTTGCTGGTACAATATATTGACTTCTGACCCAGAAGGTCAAACAGCTTTTTTCCATTTGGTCCAGTGTGGCACTTATAAGTCACCACCATTCCGTAGAAAAAGTCCTCTCTACTGCTGCTGTAAAAGTCCCCATTGGAGATGGCTGGGGGTGGCCCACAAGGAATAGCTTTTGAGGGGTAGGTGGGAAAAAAGAGAAGGCATTTAAAGGTTATACCTTCTGGGAATTTTGTCTTCACTCTTGCCAACCAAACTTCAACTCAGCCAACAATTAACCCAGATTGTTGAAATTCTCTATCCTCATCTCAAAGATGATTCTAAATAGGAAGTATCAAGGTAGAAAGATTCACGGACTGGCCTGATGAAAAGTTAAGAAACTATGATCTGATCACCATTCCTCCCACGCCCCACCCCAAAGTACAAATAAACTGTTGTGGGAAACACCTAGGGTGGCCAAACATTTTGGATAGAATAAAGATGGCAGTGTGTAATCTCATAACATATTTTAGATTTAAGCACTTATTTACTGTGAAATAACTTATCATCAGAGAACAGTAATCAAAGGAAAGTGTGGTGGGATTGGGAGATGCAGTAGAAGAGAAACTACAGCTCTGTGCCCAGAACTATCCAAACCAAGTATAACTCTCCTGGGTGCTCATTTTGATGTGTAGATGCCCAATTTCCCTCTAGAAGGGGACAAGAGGAAGTGCATAGGGTGCAATGAAGGAATCATTTTACTCACATTCACAAAAAGGCATGTCGTTATCCCAGGTTACAGTATTGTCTGAGATAATACATGTAGCAAATGAAACACCAAAAAGTCGATATCTAAAGACAAAGAGATGAGTGATAACCTCCCAGCGAGATGGATATTTTAGGAAAGCTTAGTTCTTTTTCTACTGAAATGGCAAAGGATAGAATATCATGTATGACAAGTAATAGATAGAATATCATGCATGACAAGTAAGGACTCATACAAAAAATTCAATAATCTAAAGCCAAATGAAATTTGGCTCCTGGTCAGGAAAGTTGGAGACTTTACATCAGAAGAATAGCCCAAATTTCTTTCTCATCTATAGAAGTGGGTAATCTTAAAGAGTTATCTCTAGATCAGATCAGGGTGGTGATTCAGTTTTTGCTTATCTATTTTTAAGGGTAGATGGCAATTACTTGGATTTCTTTTGAAGAACTGACAGTTTCTCGTTGAAACCACTGTTCTAACACTCATGTATTCTGGAGATGTCTCATGCCAACTCACCCTTGATCACAAGAAAATTTAATTGTTGACCCCAGTGTGATACCCGTGGGTATGAGGACAGAGCCATGGAGGAGTTCTCCAGGACTTGGACATGATTTACCTATAATGGAGAACAAAACAAAACAGAATTTGGGACTGGAACTTGGGGGATGTTCTGTGTTTTATATTAAAACCAACCTGATTGGACTTGCCAACTAGCCTACTTATGCTTAATCAAAGCCAATTTTGACATTTACAAAACTTTCATCTTCCAAAGGATCAGTCAACTTCAGAACACTATTTGTTTAAAGCATGCGCTCTATATTTCTGAGCATGGATGCAAACATTATTAGGGTCAATCATAATTTACAATCTCTATTTTCCCTTTTTATAGTCTGTCAGTTGATGGCATCATTTACCAAGTCTGTGGCTTAAAAAAAACCTCATTGTCATCACTTCCTTTCTGTAACTAATCCTCTACCCACCACTCTTCATTCAAATGGTAACCAAATTTTAGTGACTAGATTCCAGAAATCTCTCTTCAAACCAACTCTTTAGTCATTGCTGAAATCTCTGATTGGATCATTGACTAACCAAATTTACCTTTCTAACTTTGGTCTCAGTTGGTCTAGTACATCTTCTATACCACTGCACATAATACATTTTAGAAGCACAAATGTGGCCATGCCTCTTCCTGCATTTAAAAATTTGCAGTGACTTAACCTTATTTATTGGAAGAAAAAATGCATGGCTCATCACAAATAAGCATCAGTCCACTTAATTAACTGCTATTCCCCACCATGTAGCTTATACTCTAACCACACTGAATTACTATTTTTTCCAAAGATTCCCTATTCTTTTGTACCTCTATGCTTTTGAATATGCTGTCTCCTCCACCCATAATGCCTAGATTTCCCTAATTCTCCAAGACAGCCTTTGTTATTTACTTCTCTATGGTCTCATAAACTTTATCTCTACAAATAAAAGAAATTATATCAGATACAGCATTTATTTAAAAGGCAGTCTTCACAGCGGGTATAGGAGCTCCTCAAAGGCAGAGACTAATTTTTATGTGTATCCCCATCCCTATCATCCAGCCTAATGCTTAACACCTAGCGGTTACTGAAAAATATTTCTTGAATTGCATGGGATAAGAATGAAGTGACACCAGTGTTCTTTGTACACTAACTTTTAATCTCACTATAACACAGTATAGAGACCATAGAACAAAGTTATGGATCTTACAGTATTACCTAAAGTTCTTATGAATAAAGGAAACATGAAGAACCCAGGAGCCCCCTTAATTTAAGATGATTTACTAATTTGCTGGTCTTTTATCTTGAACATAATAAGTTAGCTCATAGAGATATGCTGATAAACCCAAAGATGCCTCTTTTACAGATTACTCACGTTTACAGAAATGCTGAGCATCTGACCACTTGGAGGTCTTTAGGCAGGTGATAAAGAATGACCTCTTGATATACCCAGGAAGGCATTCATATTCCCAAGTTGTCCCAACAGGAAACTCAGACTGATCACTCTTAATTTTAGGCTTAGCAAAATGATACCTTGGCAGGAGCTTACACTGACCTAGAGACAAAGACCACAGGAATATCAAAACTAGGAGAGACTGAAACTTCTACTCTGCTTCTGTTTTGTCACCAATTACCCTGACAACTTTGATCTTCAGAAAGTAAACCTAAAATGCAGCAGAATTTTCTGGGGCAAAAAATGGATCTTGCAGTATGGGTGCATATACAGAGGTTGAAGTTCAGAAGTTCTAAGACTTTTTAGGGTAGACTTAGAGGAAGAGCTAGAGAAAATACTTTTTAATAAAATTCCATAAAGATTCTGGAGTTTTTCCATCTTCTTATGGTTCATTACAAAAATATAAAACCTTATAAACAAAAACCTTCCTGGGATAGCACGGGGAACCTTTAAGTACCTTAGAGACCCCTAAGCACAGCACATGTATGATCCTCTAAAGTTATTTTAATGAATTCACATTACTCTGTTAATCATTAAATCTTTTGGTCCTAGCAAGATGAAAATATGTTCATTATTCTTCATTATTTTATTCCATTAATCTAGTAGAATCATATGTTCCCCAAGAGAGCATAGTTAATACTTCTGATGAGTACTAGATAAAAAGAACTAGTCAATTTGAGACAGCTCCCTATGATTAATAATATTATTATTACTATTAATGAAACACATTATGTTGGGAGATGAGTAAGAAACTGTAACACCCATATACTTGAGGATGTACCTGGAAAAGTCATTTTTCTGGGCAAAGAGACCTTTGAATAGCAAATTTATAAGTCTCTTTTTCAAACAAGTTTGAGACAGGTACAGGTGAAAGTCAAAGAATAAACATGAACTAAATGAACAACTGAAACATAGAGCTCCCAAGGTTGCAGCCAGACTCAGTCTTCCTGTGGCCTGACACTTCTGTTGGAGAAGACATGGACAAGACCGAAGAATAGCCATCACTGCTGGGACCCAGATATCACTGCAGGCCTTCTATTTCTCACCTCAACTCCTTTGGTTTTCTTCATTAACCACCGCAAATGTCTCCAAGTGCATACCTGTACAGAACAGCAAGACTATAGGGAAAGTAAAGGTCTGACCTCAAAGAAGACCACTTTTGTGACCCTGAAATTACTTGTGCCAATTCATCTTAGTTAAGTGATTTAATCTATAATTACATAATGTGAATAAGGACAATACCAAGTACTTTTCCACAAGCAGGAAGACCAATTTAAATCTGTAATGGTGAGTAACAATGACGGCGACCAGGACGAAATGGAGACCTAAAAGCAGCAAGAGCAGAAGGGTACTTTATAATGTTATCTTCTGAGGTGAAATGAGATGAGAATTATACTTTATGATAAATAATGTGAAAATCTTATCCCCAATAAGACTTGAGACTCTCTCTTTGGGGGGACAATTGTTCTTATTTGTAATGAATTGCCAAAAATCCAGGTCACAAGAATTTCCAACAGTCGCGTTCTCTTCCATATCAGAGAAAAGGAGGTTAGTCCATGAGCCATTAAGAAATAAAATTTTTCTAAAGGGTCACTGCACCCTCTTCACATCATTCTACAGCCAAAAGGAAAAACCAGAGTAGTCTATGACTGGGTCTAAAATAGAAGACATTGGTAAGACATTAACATATGCATTCTTCAAACCATGTTAAAAATTGATGAAGTAAAGCAGTTTTTGGAGAACCAGGATACATTTAACTATTTGGGGTTCAAGAGGCTTTACTTAGAATGGCTTAGAAATCCATTTGAAATGAATGAAGAATATATAAGGTAATAAAAATAAAACTGAAAGGTCAGAAAGCAGATAGGAAAAAAATTATGGTTGAGAATTAAAATTATAATCAAATGCCTTATCACTGGGTTTCCTGGCTATTTGATCATTTTTTGAATGACAGTTACAGATTTTAACCAAGGTACTATCCCAAACACAGGAGTATACTGTGAACATTAGAAACAATGTTTCTACCCTTGAATCTATATTCCTATAAATATGTGGGAGACAGGGACGGATAAATACCAATAAATAGTATGTGAAGGAAATAACCAGAGTGATGTGTAAAATGTAATGCACCAAGGGTGGGGGGCAGGGAGACATACGACTCCAGCTATGATGGTTGAGGAAGGCCTATGAAGAGGAGACATTTGAGTTGTGACTTGAGGACAGCCAATCAGGTACAGCACTGAGTAAAACATTTTAGGCAGAAGCCTAACACCAGGGATGAGTTTGCTATGCTTTAGGGATAGACAGAAGGCAAGTATGGCTGGAATGTAGTGATCATACTAATGGAGTGGTGGGAGATCAAGTTAGAAAGCTAGCAGGAGGGATCATATTACATTTCTAAGGCCACAGTAAGAGGTCTAAGTGGAAAAGTCACATGGCCTGATTTACCTTTTAAAAAGAATAGTCTGGCAAGTGAGTGAAGAATGCTCTGGATTTTGTTTTTAGAAGTAGAAAGTGCAAGTCTCAAGCAAACTTGAGTTCAGCAAAAATGAGGCTTGGACCAAATGCATACAGTGAGAAGTGGATGAGTTTGGAATACATTTTAGAAGTAGAAACTTGGGGCACCTGGATGGCTCAATGGGTTAAAGCCTCTGCCTTTGGCTCATGTTATGATCCCAGCAACCTGGGATCAAGCCCTGAATCTGGGATTGAGCTCTGCATCAGGTTCTCTGCTCAGCAGGGAGCCTGCTTTACCCCCTCTCTCTGCCTGCCTTCCTCTCCGCCTACTTGTGATCTCTGTCTGTCAAATACATAAATTTAAAAAATCTTTAGAATTAGAAACTTTTTGTTGTATTGGATAAGGAAATGGCAGGATATAGTAACATCTTCTAGGTTACTTATGGTGACTTGAGCTACTTGACTGATGGTAATATCATTCCTAAAGATGGGAAAGTACCAGTGTATGTGTGTGTGAGTGTGTGGGTGTATGTTGGGGTGTGTGCAGAACTGGTTCCATATTAGAGTTGGTATATTTAACACACTTATTGGGCCTCCACATGGACATGCAGGAGGGCAATTGGATGTACAAACTTTCCACTCAGGAGAGAGTTCAAGACTACAGATAATAAATGAGTCATCAACATATTAACAGTATTTAAAACCATGAGATTGGATGAGATCTCTTAGAAGAAGGTATGGAGGAAAGCATAAGAGGCCCATTGCTGAGCCCCAAGACCTTACAATATTTCATATAGGGCAAAAGAGACCAAGAGTAATCAGAGAATTACAGAGAAAATTAAAAAAAAAATAGAAGAGTGGAAGTCAAATAAAAGGAAGCCCTGTTTTGGATGATGAGAATGAAAATGGTTTTAAGAGAAAGGAAGTAATCAGCTTTTGCCAAAAGACAGGGAAGATAAGGAGAGAAAAATGGCCATTGGATTTGCATGAAGGTCGGTAGTAACCTTGCTGATAGTAGCTTTAGGAGAATGTGGGGGAGAGAAGCCTGTCTGAGGTGGGTAAAGGAGATAAAGAAATGTGAGCAAGTAGTGAATGAGAAGTTTTGAGAAGAGAGAGAAGAGGGTCAGGAGAAGTCCCCTGACCTGGTCCCATAAAGGATACACTGGAGCATATTTAACTGCTGGTAGGGATGATCCAAGAGAGAGATACAAATGGGTGACTGAAGATGGGATATTTGCAGAAGTCAAGTCCTTGCACAGGCAAGACAGGATGGAATGCAACCATAATTCAGAAGGAGGAGTTGACTGTTGTTGGGAGAAAATATATTTTTTCCATTGTTACAGAACCTCTCATTATATGCTAGTGTTGAGGGATTCAGCAGGCAAGAAACCAGATAAAGACCTTCCTCTCATGAATTTGTGTTCAAATGAGAGAACAAACAACAAAGTAAAAAAAAATGAACAAGAAGGTCTCATGTGATGATAGGTTCTCTGTGGAAAGTAGAACATGGTTGTGTGATAGACCATGACCAAGGTTCAGACTACTTCCGATGAATCAGAGAAGGGTGGGCAGGGGAGGTGAGACCTGAATGTCAAGGAGACAGGCAAGAGACGATATGTAGGAAGGGCACCTCAACAAACGGAACCCCGAGTCTAAACAAATGTGACTGTGTTCAAGGAACAGCAAGAAGGCCAGTGTGGCTGGAGCAGAGGGAGTGAGGGAGGAGAACAGAAAATTTCAGAGAGAGACAGAGACCTATAGTCAAGGTTAAAGAGCATGGATTTTGTTCTAATGTGATGGGAAGCTGTTGGCAGGTTTTAAGCAGGGGAGAAAGAGGATCTTATCTCAGATGAAGGTAGATAACTGGTAAATAAGGGAATTCCTATTTAATGATTTTGTTTTCTTAGTGTAGGATGAAGTCAGTCTAGGCAAGAGTGAAATTTAAGAATGCAGGAAATTAGAATTGGTTTATGCAAATAAACAAAGGGAGAAAAGTGGGAAAACTCTCTAAGAAGAAAATTTGCTTCCTATATTATTTTGCTCATAGCTGTGTACCCTAGAGACACTTGCTTCAGAATCTTCTAGAGTACTTGTTAAACTCAGTTTCCTGGGCCAGACCCCAAAGGAGGGAGTCTCCAAAGCATGAGATGGAACCCAGGAACTTGGTGCTTTTTAAAAGGCATCTCAATTTCTCAAAAAATTAAAAATAGAACCACCACATCATCCAGCAATTCCACTTCTGGGAATATATTGGAAGGAAATGAAAACACTAACTCAAAAAGAGATCTGCACCCCCATGTTCTTTGTAGCATTATTTACAAGACATGGAAACCACCTTATCAATTGATGAAAGAATAAAGAAGTTGTGGTATGTATACGTATAATAGAATATTATTCAGCCATTAAAAATGACAACATGGATACACCTCGAAGGCACTACGATCAGTGAAATAAGTCACACAGAAAGACAAATACTGTACTATCTCACCTATATGTGCTACCTAAAGACAAACAACAACCAAACAAACTGAACACCCCAAACCACACCAAATTCATAAAGAAAGAGATCAGTTTGTGACTACTGGAGGTGTGATGGTGGGAGGGCAAATTGTAGGAAGGTGATCAAGAGTTACAAATTTCTAGTAAAGATAAATAAGTACGATGTATGATATGAAGGGAAGTTAAGAGAATAGAGTCGAAGCATTCTCACCACAAGGAAAATTTTTTTCTTTTCTTTTTATTGCATCTAAATGAGATGATGCAGGTTAACCAAATCTATTGTGGTGACCATTTCACCATATATGTAAATGAAATCATCACGGGTATGCACCTTAAACTACACAGCAATACATCAATTATTTCTCAATAAAACTAGAAAAATAAATACATTTTGTAAAACGTACTTCAAGAGTTGGTTAAGCATCCTTCAAGTCAGGAACTAGCCAAGAGTCAAGGGATAGTCTAGGGAGGGTATATAGTAGAAGCAAAAGTCAGGAGGGGTGTGTGGGCAAAGCATGAGCAAAGGACCATGGGGGATAGTCAGGCAAGAAGATGAACAGTGCATTCATGATTAGAAACAGTGGAGAGTCAGTAGGGGGTGGGGGGCATGTTTAGATGGGATCCAACTACAAAAAGCTTGAAAGGCTGAAGACATTAGGTTGTTGTTGTTGTTTTTTTAATCTCACAGGCAGTAGGAAGTAAAGGAGTAGAGTAATGAATAAGTATATTTTAAAATTTTGGTTTTCACCATTGGCAAGTTGAAGGCTGGTATCAAGAGTGACACAGGTAATCATAACACTTACAATTAGAATGTTGGTGTAAGAATGCTAAGACAAATGACAGAAGCACATTAGCTGGAACAACTGACAGGTTGACCTGATCGTTAAGTGTCTTGGAGTTCAGTGACCAGCGGGCAGCTCACACTGGTACTGAGAGGGGATGAAGAACTGGGCAGGGCTGGTGAAGAACCTGATTTTTAATTGATAATATCCAGTAGGAACTGAATACTGATGAGAAGCCAGGTCTGGAACTGTGCCATGCAGATGGGTTAGGGAAAGTTGTGAACATACACTTTTTCAAAGGAAGTTAGCATATAGGAGAGAGAGAGAAAGATACTAGTCTGGGGAAATGTTGAACTAATAGGGTCAAGAGAAATCTGGATGCAGGAAGCAGACAATTTGCTTCTATTGGAATAGAATCAATGTATCTCTATAATTAAAAAGCTGGGGTGATTATACTTAAATGCTGGCTGCACAGAAATTGGTCTCTACCATAGTCTTAGGACTGATACTTAGTAGTCACAAGTAACACCCAACTTTCATTTGCCTAATTTCATGTCATATTCAAGGCAGCTCAGGAAGGTGGTACTGCAGCTTACCACTAGCTTCATTTTACAGAAGAAGAAACTGAGGATCAGGAAGCTATAAGACTTGCCAAAAGTCACCCAGTTATTGAGGTCTGCAGAGACCTTAACTAGGAATTTTCTGTATTCTGGAGATAATTAGAAAGTCAGATCCACATGTAGCCAAGAGACTCTAACCTTAACAAACTACTATACTTCTGTAAAATTAAGTCAGCTGCGGGGTAGGGTGGGGTGTTAATAAAGCTAGCTTTGTGTGCACACCTGCAGGTTTAATGAGACCTCTGGAGCCCTTACCATTAAAGGAATAAGTAACACGAAGATGACTATAGTTTTAATTCACATAACCAACTTTTCTCAATAACTGCAGGTGTTTCTCATTTAGAATCTCTTTACCAGCAACACATCAAAGTTCAGACACCTTGAGAACCACGCGTCTGAACCAGACATTATTCTTACTCGGAGAAGGCGGCGGGAGGTCTTTCACACATCACCGGTAGGTTCTGGTTACTTGGCCAGAGTTAGCGCTTGCAGACCTCAGGCAGAGAGCGATGAGCATCTGCTGCGTCCCGTGAGCCGAGAGCCCATGCAGAGCAGAGCGAATGGCCCCAACCCCAGAAGGAGCCACCAGGAGATCCTGAGGGTCCCCCAAAGCGAGCAGAAGGCTGTCAAGCATCTGGCACTGATCAGACCTTCTCGCTTATTCACTCTGCTTTGCACCGCAGCAGAGAGGCTGTCCCTGCCCCAGACGTGTACCTACCTTCCCCCTCCAGCTCACTGAGAACCCCTGGTGCGATGACAGCCAAGAAAACGCAGAGCAGGCCCGCAGCGCCCATGCCTCGGCGGCAGCCCCAGCAACAGAATGCGTTGCGAGACACTCGAGCCTCGGGCAGCTCCCGGAGAGGAGGGGTGAAGCAGGAGACAGCTGAAAGCCAGCGCACGGGGCCCCTTAAATAGAGTCTGGCACCACGTGCTAGCTTTGCGCGCACACCTGCTAGTTGCCTTGGGCCAGACGCCAGCGCGTGTTAGATCGGCCCGCCGGCTCTCGGGCGCCGGCGGGAGGGGGCGAAGGGGCCAGGGGCAGGGGGGCGGAGCAACTGTGACCAGGTCTTTGGCTCTGGCTCTAGCCCTCAGCGCTGTGGCTTTACAATTTTTTTTTTTTAACTGCACAATATCCTGCATCCACTTTTGTCTCTCTGGAGAAATGAAACAAGTTTCACAAAATAGCCCTCACTCTTGCTAATCTATAATGCCCTCTCCTATTGTTCTATGCCATGCCATGCCATGCCATTCCATTCCATTCCAAAATTCTGGTTTGAATCCAATACATTTATTTCAAAAGCTATTAAAGTTTCAAATCCTCCATTTAAAGAAACAGTTTACTTAGAAAGGAAATTTATAAATAGCAGCCACCTCTCCTTTTATGCCCTCTTTATTTTGAGGCAATTTCTACAGAAAATTTCAAGAATGGTGCAAAGAATTCCAATATATCCATCATCCAGATTACCCAATGTTAACATTTCACTATATTTTCTTTATCATTCTCTCTCTCTTTACATAGACAGAGATAGATAGCTATAGGTGTAATTACCTATATATAGAGAGATCTAGATATATACACATATACATATATATGATTATATAATTATAATTACATAATTGTTACTTTGGAACTGAGATAATATAGAGGCATGATACCCCTCTAAATATTTGGTACATTTCTTAAAAACAAGGATTCTCTTGCATAACTACAGTACAATGAACAAAAATAGGAAACATTGAAGTACTATCTAAGGGACAGGTTATACTCACATATTTCAAATCATCTCAATAATCATTATTATTGCAATCTCTCTCTCTCTTACCTTTTCATTTTTCTGGTCCAGGATCATTCAAGGATCACACATTACATTTGATTGTTATGTCTTTTCTTCCTCATTTACCTGGAAAAGATCCTTGGTCCTTTTTATGTTTTTCATGACCTTGACGTTTTTGAAGAGTACACACCAAGTGTTTTTATGGAATGACTTTTAAATTAGTTATCTCTTGCATAGTAACAAATTACCCTAAACTTATTGATTTAAAGCAAGAATAAGTATTTATTATCTTACACAGTTTCTGTGTGTCAGGAACTCAAGAGCAGTTTAGCTAGGGGGTTTTGGCTTGGGCTTTCTTGAGGTTGCATTCCAAACATCAACCAGAAGTGCAGTTATCTGAAGGCTGGATTGGGACTGGAGGATCCCCACCCAAGAGGGCTCAGTCATGGCTGTTGGCTGCAGACCTCATAGCCCCAAAATATAGACCTCATCATAGGACTATTTGAGTCTCCTGGTGACATGGCAGCTGGCATCTCCCAGAAAAAGAAAGGCAGAAGCCACAATGTCTTTAATAATCTATTCTCCGAAGTCACACTATGTTATTTTTACAATATCCTATTGGATACTGTGATGGTTAATTTTATGTTGTCAACTTGACTGGGCTGTAGAATGCTCAGATATATAGTCGAACACTTTTCTGAATCTTTCTATAAGGGTGTTTTGGATGAAATTAACATTTTTTAGAGTAGTAACTGATATATTTATTTTTATTCTTCCCATTTTATTTTTTCCCCAGTTTTACTGAGATATAATTGACAGTTAAGGTATATAACATAATGATTACCCTGGTTAACTACCATCCCCTATATAGTTATGATTTTTTCTTATGATAAGAACTTCTAAGATCTATTCTTTTCGACACTTTTTAATACACAATACAGTATTGTTAACTATAGTCACTATGCTGTACATTATATCCCCAGAATTTTTCCTCTAACAGAAAGTTTGTGCCTTATGATCATCTTCACCCATTTTCTGCACTTCCTGCCTTTGCCACCTCTGACAATTACTAGTCTGTTCTTTGTTTCTACAGGTCAATGTTTTTAGATTTCACATATAAGTGAGATCACATAGGATTTGTCTTTCTCTGTATGACTTATTTCACTTAACATAATGCCCTCAAGGTCCATCTATGTTGTTACAAGTGGCAAGATTGTATTCTTTTATATGACTGAGTAATATAATATATATACTGGAATATTCCAATGTATTGGAGTAGTATTCATATAGATGTGATAGTCATATATATTTGCATATATGTATATGTATCTATATATCGATATTTATTTAAAGATTTTATTTATTTATTTGACAGACACAGAGAGAGAGCGCACAAGCAGGGCAGTAGCAGGCATAGGGAGAGGGAGAAGCAGGCCCTCTGAAGAGCAAGGGAAGCCTGAATGTGGAATTCGATCCCAGGACCCCAGGATCATGACCTGAGCCGAAGCTGGTTGTTTAACCAACTGAGCCACCCAGGCACCCTCTCCCTCTCCTTTTGTCTCGCCCCCAACTCGTGCTCTCTCTCTAAAGGGAGTTGAGAGAAATTGGAAGGGGAGATGAACCATGAGAGACTATGGACTCTGAAAAACAGTCTGAGGGTTTTGAAGGGGCAGGGGGTGGGAGGTTGGGGGAGCCAGGTGGTGGGTTTTATGGAGGGCATGTATTGCATGGAGCACTGGGTGTGATGCATAAACAATGAATTCTGTTACACTGAAAAGAAATTAAATTTTAAAAATTTAAAAAAGAAATAAACAACATTTATATATATTTATTATATTTCTGGGAATTATCAGTTTGTTCTCTATAGTTAAGAGTCTCTTTCTTGGTTTGCCTCTCTCTTTCTCTTTTTCCCCTTTGCTCACTTGTTTTGTTTCTCAAATTCTACACATGAATGAAGTCATATGATATTTGTCTTTCTCCAACTGACTTATTTTGCTTAGCATAATACTCTTTAGCCCATCCTTTTTTATTTTTAATTTTTGCAAAACAATTTTGCAAAACTTTGCCTTACCTTAACTCCAAATGTCAGAATGATATAAAAAGGTATGATAGAGAAATGTCACTTCTATCATTTCTAATCTCACCCCTTTCCTTTCTAATCCATTTCCATAGTTTCTGGCTTATGTGTCTTCTTCAACTTTGCCCAAAAAGACACATGTACATCTTCTTATTTATCTTTCCTTATTACATAAAAAGAAATAATGCTCTGGGTCCTTGTTTGCACCTTGCTTTTTTTTTAACTTAATAGATACGCTGGAATTCACCCCATATAAGCTCAGAGATATTCCTCCTTCATTTACAGCTTATAGTGTCTCATTATGTGGATCTACAATAATATATTTAACCATTTTCCTATATATGGACATGTAAGTTGTACTTAATATTTTGCAATTCTATGCAGGGATGTAAAGAATAACTGTGCATAATTATTTTTAAATGTTGAAAGTATATCTTCAGTGCAAATTCTTAGAAGTGGGATTCTTGATTTAAAAGGAAAATACATATTTAGTTTTGTTATATATTACCAAATTCCCTCTAAGAGTTATATCAATTTCCACTCCTACCTGGAATATATGAGAGCATCTATTTTCACAGACTCTTGTTAATCAAATGTGTTATCATTATAGTTTTTAACTTTAGCCAATCTAATAGGTGAGATATTGTATCTCTGTGTATTTTGATGTGCATCTCTCTTATTCTGAGTGAGCTTGAACATATAGATAGGCTTAATCGCCATTTTAAAATTCTTTCGTGAATTCTCGGTTCATTTTTTAAAAATTTTCTACCATTTTTGCAAATATTTTCTTCCAGCTAGTCAGTTATCTTTTGATATATTTTTATTTATTTCTCCAAATTTTTATTTAAATTCTAGTTAGTTAACATACAGTGCAATATTGGTTTCAGGAGTAGAATTCAGTCATTCATCACTTACAGACAATATCCAATGCTCATCAAAACAAGTGTTCTCCTTCTTACCCATCACCCACCTAGCCCATCCCCACCTACATCCCTCCATCAACCCTTAGTTTGTTCTCTATCATTAGGAGTCTCTTATGGCTTGTTTCCCTCCTCTCTCTCTCTTTTTCCTCCTTTCCGTATGTTCATCTGTTTTGTTTCTTAAATTCCACATGTGAGTGAAATCATATGGTATTTGTGTTTGTCTCTGTCTTACTTATTTCACTTAGCATAGAACAGTTTATCACCATCCACATTTGCCTTGCAAATGGCAAGGTTTCATTCTTTTTAATGGCAGAGTAATATTCATATATATATGAATTATTCATTTCATATTCATATATATTTCAATTCACATATATATGAATATTATATGAATATTATATATTCTGTTATATTCATATATTCATATTCAAATATGTTATAATATATGTTATGTATGAATATGCATATATACATACATATATATCATATTATACATCACAACATATATACCATATTTATACATACATATATATCATATCTTCTTTATCCACTTGTCAGTCAATGGACATTCGGATTCTTTCCACAGTTTGGCTATTACTGATAATGCTGCTATAAATAGTGGGTGCATATACCCCTTTGAATCTGTATTTTTGTATCCTTTGGGTAAATACCTAATAGTGTAATTGCTGGATTGTAGAAGAGTTCTAGTTTTAAGTGTTTGAGGAACCTCCATACTGTTTTCCAGAGTGACTGCACCAGTTTGCATCCCCACCAACAGTGCAAGAGATTTCCCCTTTCTCTGCACCCTTGCCAGCACCTGCTGTTTCCTGTGTTGTTAATTTTAGCCATTCTGACAGGTGTAAGGTGATATCTCATTGTCATCCTGATTTGTATTTCCCCAATGATGAGTGAAGATGAGTCTTTTCACGTGTCTGTTGGTCATGTCTTCTTTGGAAAAATGTTTATTCATATCTTCTGTTCATTTTTTAACTGGATTATTCATTTTTGGGGTGTTGAGCTTTATGAAATCTTCATAGATTTTGGATACTAACCCTTTATGAGATATGTCATTTGGAAATATCTTCTCCCATTCTATAGGTTGCCTTTTTGTTTTGTTAATTGTTTCTTTCCTGCTGTGCAGAAGCTTTTTATTTTGATGAAGTTCCAGTAGCTTATTTTTGCTTTTGTTTTCCTTGCCTCAGGAGGTATAACCTAGATTGCCTTGAACTCCTTGCTATTACAATGCCATCATGAACATTCTGGTATATATACTATATGGCATTATAAAATAATTTCTTTGAGAAATTTACCTAGGAGCAGAATCACTGAGTTATATAGAGTATATGTGTTATTCAATGGAATAATACCAGATTGGATCCTCCGCATCATTCTGTATTCTTAGCCACAGTGAATTAGTGTCCTTCTGCCTCCATATCCTTGCCAACCCTAGATATTATCCAGCTTTCTATTTTTTCTCATCTCATAAGTCTGCAAATAATGTGTTTGTGGTTTCCTTTTACCTTTTAAATATTAAAAAAAATTTGTGTTGGGACGCCTGGGTGGCTCAGTTGGTTAAGCAGCTGCCTTCTGCTCAGGTCATGATCCCAGCATCCTGGGATGGAGTCCCACATCGGGCTCCTTGCTTGGCAGGGAGCCTGCTTCTCCCTCTGCCTCTGCCTGCGCCTGCCACTCTGTCTGCCTGTGCTCTCTCTCTCTCTAACAAATAAATAAATAAATAAAATCTTTAAAAAAATAAATAAAATAAAAAAATAAAAAAAATTTATGTTGTCAAATTGATCAGTATTTTAAAATTGTATCCAGATTATGAACCATAGTAAGAAAGCCTTAATATACCACATAGATGATAAAGTAATTCATCCATATCTTCTTGCATTTGTATCATTTTCTTTATTTTACAGGTAAATCCACAAAACATTTGGTGTTTATTCTTGTGCTGGTTCTTGGCTTTTCCAACTATATTCATTGGCAGATAAACACCTTTCACCAGCACCAAACCCCAAGTTCTTAGCAGTTAAGAGTGCTGGGTGACTAGTATCCTGCAGGGATCCTATATAAGTTTTTGTCAGAAAACAAACAAACAAACAAACACTTCCTTCTGCCCCAAACTGTCCAGTAATTTCCTATCTCGTTCAAAATGAAAACTAATGTCTTAACTTCGACCTACATGGTCCTATGTGACCTGGATCTCTTAACCTCTCTGAATTCATTTGCTGCTGTTTCCCCTACATTCCCCTGCTCCTACGGTAAAGGCCTCTGCTGTTCTAAAATATAGCCATCATGCTCTAACAGATGTCCTTATACCTCAGAATGTCTTGTTTCCTCCGCCTGAGGCTCTTCTCCTGAATACTTTTTCTTCTATGATTTTTATTTATTTTTGAGAGAGCAAGAGAGGGAGAGAGTGCTTGAGCACAAGCACGGGGAGGAGGAGAAGAGGGAGAAGCAGACTCCCCTCTGAGCAGGCAACCCAATGCAGGACTTGGTCCCAGGACCCTGAGATCATGACCTGAGTCAAAGGCAGATGCTTAACTGACTGAGCCACCCAAGATGCCCCTGAATACTTGTAAAGAAGAAACTCAGCTTTTTTCCTATCTATGTAGGGAAAAAATCAGTACTTCCTCACTGTGAGTTTCCTCCTTGTGTGTTCCCTTCCTTTATTTTTACATAGAACACTTTACTTTTGTTCACCAAATGCTTGTGAGGTTTCCCGCACAACAAGAAGCAAGTCTCAACACCAGCAAGCTGTCCAACAATTTAATTCAATTCTGACACTATCTGAAGATAGCACTGGAACTCACAGGTTAAGGGCTGTCCCATAAGACTACCACTCCCCACCCCCACTTCAGACACCTGTGCTTCTGACTGACCAACTGTAGATCAGAGGTTCCAGTGACACCCTCCTCAGATTCTAGTAATTTGCTAGAGTGGTTCAGAGAACTCAGGGAATCATTTTTGTTTACCAGTTTATTAAAGGACAAGATAAAGGTTACACATGAACAACTAGATGAGGAAATATAATGAGCCCTGGGAGGGTCCTGAGCATAGGGTATTTTGTCCCTGTGGAGTTGGGGTGCATCACCCCCCTTCCAATGTTGATGTGTTCACCTACCTGGAAGTTCTCCAAACCCTGAACTCTTGAGATTCTATGGAGGCTTCCTTACATAGGCATGATCACAAGGTATGTTGCACTGAGGGTAAATGTCAAGTTTTACTACAATCAGGAAACTAAGCCTTGTAGGGAATTGCATAAGGTAGGCAATTTGACCAAAATTTTTTAATTAAGCTGGGTAACCCAGAGGGGTATTGTGGTCCATGTTGTACACCTGAAATTGATAAACTATTTTTGTCAACCATTCTTCATTAAAAATGAAAATTTTAAACTCAACACCCCAATAAACCAGTTAAGAAATGGGCAGAAGACATCAATAGACATTTTTCCAAAGAAGACATCTAGATGGCTAACAGACACAGGAAAAGATGCTCAACATTATTCATAATCAGGGAAATACAAATCAAAACTATGATGAAGTAGCACCTCACACTTGTCAAAATGGCTAAAATTAACAACACAAGAAACAACATGTGTTGGTGAGGGTGCAGAGGAAGGGGAAATCTCTTGCACTGTTGGTGGGGATGCAAACTGGTGCAGTCACTCTGGAAAACAGTATGGAGGTTCTTCAAAAAGTTAAAACCAGAACAGATCTGCAATCCAGCAATTGTACTATTAGATAGTTACACAAAGGGTACAAAAGTACAGATTTGAAGGGATACATGTGCCCAATGTTGATAGCAGCATTATCAGTAATAGCCAAACTGTGGAAAGAGCCCAAATGTCCATTGTCTGGTGAACAGATAAAGAAGAAGTGGTATGGGGCGCCTGGGTGGCTCAGAGGGTTAAGCCTCTGCCTTCAGCGTGGGTCATGGTCTCAGGGTCCTGGGATCGAGCCTGCATTGGGCTCTCTGCTCAGCAGGAAGCCTGCTTTCCCCTCTCTCTCAGCCTGCCTCTCTGCCTACTTGTGATCTCTCTCTGTCAAATAAATAAAATTTTTAAAAATCTGAAAAATAAAGAACCACAGGCTTATTTCTATTAAAAAAAAGAAGTGGCATATACATGTATAATGGAATATTACTCACCTATAAGTAAGAGTGAAATCTTGCATTTGTAATGATGTGGATGGTACTAGAGGGTAGTATCCTAAGCAAAACAAGTCAATCAAAGAAAGACAAATACCATATGATTTCACTCACATGTGGAGTTTAAGTAACAAAACAGATGAACAAATGGGAAGTGGGCAAAAAGAGAGAGAGGAGAGAAATAAGCCATAAGAGACACCTAATGATAGAGAACAAACTGAGGGGTGATGGAAGGATGTGGGTGGGGATATGCTAGGTGGGTGATGGGTAGGAAAGAGGACAATTTTTATGATGAGCGTTGGGTTGTAAGTGATGAATGACTGTATTCTACTCCTGAAACCAATATTGCACTGTATGTTAACTAATTAGAATTTGAATAAAAATTAAAAAAGAAAAATTTTAAAAATTAAAAACAACTTCAAAGATTGAAATCATGAAGTGTATTTTTTATCTAAATGTCATTAAGTCTAAGCCCAGTAAAGCACAAATAATTTTAAAGATCTATATATTTGAAAATTAAGATAGATATGTTTAAGTAATAAATGCAGCAGAGAAAAACCACAATAAAATTAAGATATATTTATATGCATTTCAAAGTGAACCATAAAGGAGATATCACATTAAAATTTATGGAATTCAGCTAACGCAGTTTCTACAATGAAGGTCAAAATCCTACATGGATATTGAAAAGAAGAAAGTCTAAAAAACATCTGTTTCAAGAAGTTAGAAAAAGAAACTAAGGAAAGTAGAAGTTGATACTAAAAGTAAGTATAAATCAATCAAATAAAAAACAAATAAAAGACAAGTCCTTTTTTTCCCCCAAGATTTTATTTATTTATTTGACAGAGAGAGAGAGGGAGCACAAGCAGCGGGAGCAGCAGACAGAGGGAGAGGGAGAAGAAGGCTCCTTGCTGAGCAAGGAGATCCATGGAGGTCTTGATCCCAGGGTCCTGGGATCATGACCTTGAACTGAAGGCAGCTGCTTAACCAACTGAGCCACCCAGGCACCTCGAGATAAGTCCTGTTCTTGAAAAAGTCTCATTAGTGGACAAATAATTAGTGAGAGTGTTCAAAAAGAGAGAAAGGATAAAAGTAAAAGTATTGGTGAATATTGGTACAAGGGGTCCTTACTGAAGATGGGTCAAGAACACCAGCTAAGTTTGTTGAATGGACTAACCCAGAAGCCCCTAGCAAAATACTTCCCAGTCCGTGATTTACCAAAAGATGAAATCTATGTCCCTGTGATCAGTTTTAGAACTTCCAAGCTTCTGGCGAATTATAAAAGAGACTGATATCAAATCACCCTAAATAATTTCTGTCTGGTCCCCCTTTCTTACAAAAAAATTATATCCGTGCTTTGGTTAGCATAAGACCATAGGTTGTGGATGAGATCCTTGCTCCAGCACAGAGCAAATGCCCATGTACACATGGGGCTAACACATCTGCAAGTTGTGGTTTTCAGTGATGACAGTGCCTGGGACGTGAACCTCTTGGGGAATTGCCAAGAATGTATATAGTGGCTGTATAGTGCACCCATCAAGCCACAAGAGAAGAAAGGCATTTTTCATGACCTAATTTTTCCCAACTCAAATGGTGTTTGTTTTTTTCTTTTAAAGTCATGACACTAATCCTGTTATGGCATTAATATGGAATTTTAAAACAGAGGCAATGTTTCTACTACCTAATTAAATTAACATTACTTGGAATGTGAATCTCTTGGATACAATAAAAAGTCATATGTCAAAGAAAGAAAGAGAGAGAGAGAGAGAAAAGAAAGAAAGAAAGAAAAAAACAAGGCCAATTCCTAGAGATTTCCTGGAAAAAAAATTGGTCAGTTAATTTAAAAAGCAGAAGAGGAACTGCTCCCTTTGGGGGGTTTCCACACTGGCTTAGGGGGTGTGTAATGCTGGACTCTCAATGGTGAAAGAAGTTCATTCAGAAGTCACATAAAGAAGAATATTCTTTCTCTTCTGGAAAACAGGATTCATGTAATATCAGATTGAGTAGAATCAGTGTCTAGATCCTGGCTAGGACAATTCCTCCCCTGCCCCTGGCCCAAACCAGTTGATTATTTCTCTGAGTCATCAGTTTAGAACCAGTGCCCTCAATAGTGAGTTGTCTCACAATACTTCTACTACATAATTCCAATCAAGGAATGACTTGTTCACAAAAATGGTCAAACTTGCATTTTAGAACCTTAAGACCAGCTGGTATAGTGCTCCTGGTGATAAGGATGTGGGCTGGTCAGGAGGTTAGGGGACAAGGACATGGTAGGCTCCTGGGATGGCCCAATTCAGAAGAGCCCTGAGGGCTTACTAAGTAGTACAGGAGGGTACCCTTTCACACTCCTTCCAGAATTCTCCACTTTTTCTTCATAGCCCCTCTGTTTCTGTTACTTGAGGGTTATTCAAATTTTCATGTAAACAAAGATCTTTTGCTTCAAGTAGTTACTGGATTAGTCATGGCTCATTGTCTTTATTTCTACTGGTTCCTATCTAACAGGGAAAGAAGTCCTGTAGCTTCTTATCTTCCTTTGGAGTTGGCTTTTAAAAAGAACTTGAGCAAACTAATCTACTGATGACACTAAATGAAGGTTCAAACACTTAAGACATGAGGTCATTAAAAAGAAATCATGTGCCCTAATTTTCTCAGCAATCAACAATTTTTTAAAAATTTCTTACTGAAGATTTGAAGATCAAGGAAAGGCAATGCCAAGTGATACAGATTCCTGGTAGTTGATTAAATATATATATAGAAGCTCACAGAAGAACAAAGTGGGCTTTTATGAAAACCCAAGAGCATTTGGTGTTCTAGTAGGAAGCAAATTTTCCTAAGTTGGAGTTCAGTTTGTGTATTAAGAAAAATTAGGGAGAATTGTTCTCAACACTGGAAATAAGGCAGAGAGTAAGCAAGTAAGTGCTTTTGAAATTTATCACAATCTAAAAGCTCTAAATTTGGTAATGAATATAACAAATAGTATAATTGACTCAGTGAAGACATTAATTTGTTCATGACAAAAATAATGATATGTACAGAAAGTTGATAAACTTCCTAAGGCAACTTCCTAAAGCAATTTTAACACACCTACAAAAGTTCCAAATTGGTATGCTCCCTTGCATTTGTAGGGTCTGAAAATTAAAATGAAAGCAATTAAACTCAGAATCAATAACAAATCATGAAAACAATCAACATAACAAAAACTTCATTTTATCAACTTTTCCAAAGATCCCTTTTTAAACCTCCCAGATAGTCAAAAACAATTTGAGACTGTGCAATTGTTATGCACATTTGGTAGCAGTAGATCAATGATGGCAAATATTTACAAATACA
>ML098158.1:0-17308 GCA_003697995.1 Taxidea taxus jeffersonii | reverse complement strand
GGAAGCAATTCACTGTCTGAGGTCCTGGTGCCTCCTACCCTGGGACTAAGGACATGCAGTGCAGCCAGAATCCAGGCATAGATAGGAGATATCGCAGAGATAGTTCCTGAGTTTTACTGGCTTGTGTTTATGCTGACTAAGGACATCAGGACATCTGTGCTTTGTGAAACTTTTAATCGTAAGTTTTTTTTTTCTAATACCTTTTTTTTTTTTTTTAAATAAGTAGCAATCAGAACTTACAGTTGGCTATTGGGACAAAAGATCCTTTGCTCCCTTTTGGAAAATCCCTATATCAGACTAAGAAAGACCGGTGCTTTCTGTGGGATGGCAAAGGAGTATTATATTTGACCCCAGAACTTCCATAGCATTTAGCAAACACCAATGTTTCTAGATAATCGAGTGGAATAGTTAAACAATAAACAAACTGATGTTTGCTTTTGTTTCTTAATTCTTCCAAATTCTCTTTCAGATCACATTTCTAGAATATTCATGCAAGTTAACTGTTGATAGATTAATACATATAAATTAAATCTTAGCCTTATTGAGTATTTTATCAGACAATTTAGCCAATAACATAATCTTTTGTAAGTATTTAGAATTATAGCATTTAGAGCATGAATATATTTTTAGAAATAATATGATACTGTGGCTTTTGAACATGGCTGATCATCACAATCACCCAAAAACATGTTAAAAAATGAAGATTCCTGGGCTACAACACAAATGAGTTCGAATAACTTAGAAGCCCCAGGTGAAGGATCTAGAACTTCTGTTTTTAATAATCTCCCAGGTGACTCTTCTACAGCTTGGCACCAATTTTGAATAATTTTTGAAGGCTACTGAATGTTTCATTCCTTTGCCTTATGTGAGAGTCTCTGTGTTAGTATTATTCCCAAAGAGCTTTACTAGTTTCCTCTTAGGCTTGAAGTTTGCTGAGGCAATATCTCCTTCTTGTTTTGGCTCATGGAGACAAAATTTGTCTACTGCTCTTTTAACTCATTGGCCTTACTGCCATTTGGAACTACCATTTGGAACTACACAGAATGAATCTAATGCTACTTCATGTTTTGGATACCAGCTGTGTCTTTCTCTTCTATAGGCTAAGTATTTTACTTCTTTAATTAATTATATTATAGATTTAAGTTCTTGTGCCACTGTCTTCATCCAAAATTAAATACAACCCAGTTTCCTTGTAGAGTACGGTGGACTCAGCATCATGCAGTGTAATCAGCAAAGAGAAGAAAGAGATCATTTCCCTTTTCCTGAACACTGGATGCATTCCAAGATAACAGAGGTGATTTATATTGTTCTATCATATTATTGGCAATATTAAGTTGGTTATAACCTGAAGTTGTTTTCACAATGTGCTGCTCTTAATCCATATTAGTTCCCATGCTGAACTTACCATTTGAACATTTGAAAAATTTTTAAAAATTAAGTACCCATATTTAAAATAAGATACATTTGTAACATTTCTTCATGTTAGATCAGACCTAAAGTTTTCCTAGGTCAATGTTATTTTGCATCCTCATTCTCTCAACCAGCTCTGGTTATTCATTCCTACTTCATATCAATCACAAATTTTATACACAAGCCATCGATAATTCTTCCAAGTTGCTGAGAGGGCCAAAGTTGGGCTTCTGTTTAAGGGTACAATTATCACTTGCAAGGAATCATTATTTGTAAGGATCAAAGTAAAGATTGAAGTAAAGAATTTTGTAAGGATTAAAGTAAAAATAAAAGACTTTAATTTAAGCACAAGCTTGTAGATCATGCAAGTGCTTCCTGATCATGAGCATTCAGTGATGTTGACTATATTTCTAAACATGTGGGCTTTAAAAGGGTTTAATCTTCTCTACCTGGAGTTGGTTAGTCTTATTACTATTTTACTTTAGGTATTCTCTAGTTTATCTAACATGTTTATCTAAACATGTGGGCTTTAAAAGGGTTTAATCTTCTCTACCTGGAGTTGGTTAGTCTTATTACTATTTTACTTTAGGTATTCTCTAGTTTATCTGACTTACATAATTAAGTTCACTTCCTCCCTTCCCCCATGGGTTTTATCTTAAATTCTCATAAGAGCTACCATAGGAAATAGGAAACAAGGTACAATGCATCTGCTTTTCGATTCTTCTTTTTCTGGTCCTGAGATTAAAGACTGTGACAACAACCACTCTGAAAGTTGGTTTTTAAATCTCTGTGTTTTTGTTAGAGAATAAGCTAATGTTAGGGATAATCATATGATTTGAAATAAGACTAAATACAAAGTCTTTAAACCAAAATAAAAAATTTTTCTACTTAGTGGCACTTAAAGCTCATACAAAGCTAGATTCAGAGCTCCTTTCAAAACCTGAAGACACCTCTCCCAATCCCACATTGTCTCCATCTTATCTTAAAATCACTTTCAACTTTTTCTTTTTCTTTGAATTCCTTCTGCAATTTTTATAGTTTCCACCAGCATCATCTTCTACAATAGCTTCCCAACTTATCTCTCTTTTTCCAGTCACCAAAAATCAGAAATGGAGGAGAATATAAAATGATAAGGAAACTATGAAATCAATATCATAAATAATTACACCATTTTATGGTAAAGTCCATCATATAGTTTTTATACAGTAATGTTTCAATACAGTTACTAGCATCTGAATGTTCATAGAGAAATTGTGAAATAGCCCTTCTTCCTTTTTTAAGATGAAAAGGTGAAGTAAGGGAATGTCTTAATATCTTTAAATTACTCAAAATCCACAAATTAGCTCCCTGAAATGTATATTTCCGCTCCATTTACTTCCAGTTTGTATTCCCTTCTTCCAGCATTCTAGCTGGGTCCTTTGAGATGTCTAGCTCTAGATGTTTGTATTGAGGAGTTGAGAAGTCAGAGTCAGACTTCTTTCCCTTCTCTCAGGGCATCGGCTGCCATCTGTGGTGAATTATTAAAATTACTCGGAAAGGTTTTTGTTAACATACAGGTTCCCACGCCTGACCTGAGAATGGCTGAATCTAGTTAACCGTGGGCAGGCTGAGAACTTATGAATTTAAAAAGCTCCCTAGGTGATTCTGATGATCAGCCAAGGTTGTGAGATCACAGCCTTAGGAAATTAGTAAATGGGTAAGAGAAATCTGAATGCCATTGAGAGGAAATATGCAACCTAAATATAAAATTTCACAGTTGCTACCGGTTGATGACATGTAAATGAACTCTATGAGAATTGATTCAGAGACTGAAAATGCAAACCTGTCCCTTGTGGATTTGTTTTGTTTTGTTTTTTTAAATCATACAAACCCCACTGTTAGGGTTAAAAATGATAATTGTCATTATACTGAGTTTAAGAGTGAGGCTAATATTTAGCACTGTTTCACAGTAGATAATTTCAACAAACTACTTCTTTGGTAACATCCTAGACCTGATTTATGTCATAATATCACACCACTTCCAAAGTCACTAAGTCAACCTTCCTGTTCTCTGTCTATACCCCCCTGTGTTGAGCTTACTTATTCAATGACTCACTCTTGAACTTTGACCACATTATGGCCTCTGTCACCCCTGTCCCCCAAATCCACCTGCCCACTCTTTCTTCAGTTCCTTAATCAGTGAAGAGACCATAAGCCACAAATTCAAAAGCACTCCTGCCAATAACACAAGCACATTGCTTTTCTGTTTTCCTACTACAAGTGTTTAGAAAGCCCTATTTTCCACTTTCTCGGCACCTCCTTCTTCATCAACTGCAGGTGGCAATCATGGATACATTCAGGGTAACCAACTTCAAATGGGTTTCTTACCTTGCATGGCAACCTTAAAATTGTTTTCTTCCTCATTTGTTTTTTAAAATATTTTATTTAATTTGAGGAGAGAGAGAGAGAGAGAGAAAGATAGAACCAGCAGGGGGGAGGGGCAGAGGGAGAATGAGAAGGAGACTCCTTGCTGAACAAGGAACTGCCTATGGGGCTCAATCCCAGGACGCTGAGATCATGACCTGAGCTGAAGGGAGATTCTTAACCAACTGAGCCACCCAGGTGCCCCAATAATAATATTTTTAGAAGACCATTGCCATCCCCCTCTCTTTTGCCAAACCATTAAGCTATAATATCTTTAAAGACTTGCCATTGTTTTTTGTTTGTTTGTTTTGGAAGTAGAATTTAGTGATTCTACTTTGGAAGTAGATTTAGTGATTCATCAGTTACAAATAACACCCAGTTCTCATTACCTCAAGTGCCCTTCTTAATGCCCACCATCCATTGTTTTTAAGCTAAAACCCCAAGTCCTTAAAATCCTTGAAATCTTTGGTTGACCTGTCTCTTGCTGGTCTTTCTAGCCTCACCTTCTATCACTACCTTCCTAATTTTCTCTCTCTTCCTAAGTCATCCCACAGAGCTGTTAATATTCTTTGGAAAGGAGAAATGATCAAGGTTCCTACAGATTAAATTAAGACAGAGGGATAGGGTTGATGTAACAATAAGTAGGACAGAAAAGGTGTATTGACAGCCCTGCCAAAAGGAAGCAAACTGCTTTGGGTGGTTTTTACTAACAGGTAGAGAGAAAAATGTTTTCTGGATAGACAGCTGCATAGCAGATAGAAGGAATTGTGCTGACTGACACCATCAACTGGAGTTATCATCTCTTAATTTAATGCTAAGCCAATAATAACATTTCATGACCACTTCTCTCCTGCATAGGCCAAGCAGGTGAGATGAATGAAGATGTAGAAATCGTGATTTCTGAATCCTTCAGGACTTTGACGGTTGCATTTATCTCTGCAAGTTCTCCAGGAAGTGAGATTGCTGTTGGTTTACTCTTTTGGTAAGTAGTAGCAGTTGTAGGGTTTCCACTAGCCAGTTTATCTGGCATTCCTATCAGGATAATCCTCAATATACCACTCAGATGAATAGCATTTCCAGGGCTCTTCATTACTTTGTATAGGTCAGTTCATTTTTCCTGAAGAATTTCATT
This sequence comes from Taxidea taxus jeffersonii, assembly GCA_003697995.1. Lineage (NCBI taxonomy): Eukaryota > Metazoa > Chordata > Mammalia > Carnivora > Mustelidae > Taxidea > Taxidea taxus. Next base: position 12,363 of record ML098158.1, on the reverse strand, counting down.
TAACATTTCTTAGAATATAAGTCTGCTCTTGATGAATCCTTTCAATATGTCTGAAAAAAATATTTGTTTGGCCTTTATTTTTCAAAGCTATTTTCACTGGTTGGAAAAATTCTAGTTTCACAGCTTTACTTTTAGCACTTTAAAGTTTCTGTTTCTCTGTCTTCTTGCTTGCATTTCTCTTGACAATAAACCTGCTGTCACCCGATCCATGATTTCTCTGTCCAGAAGATGTTTGTCTCTGACTGCTTTCAAGATTTCATTTTATAATCAGGTTTGAGCGACTTGGTTATGGTGTGTCTTGGTCTAGTTTTTTTTTTTTCCCTCATATTTCTTGTGGTTGGGATTCATTGAGCTTCTCTGATCTGTCCATTATGGTTTTCATGAAATTAGTAAAAATTTTGGCCATTATTTCTTTAAATTATTTTGTCCTCTTAACTTACTCTCTCTGAGAATTCAAATGACACATATTAAGTGACCTGAAGTTATCCCACAGCTCAAAAATTCTCTGCTCTTTTTTTCTGCTTTCATTTAGGTAGTGTACAATGCTATGTCTTCGTGTTTACTGATCCTGTTTTCTGCAATGACTAATCTACTATTAATCTTATGTCTTATCTACTGTATTTTTCATTTCAAATATTGTAGTTTTCACCCCCCAGAATTCAACTTGGGGGTCTCTCTCTCATATATATATATATAATTATTTCTTTGAAGTAGGGAGATGCAGAAGCAGAGGGAGAAGGAATCTCCAGCAGACTCACTGCTGAGTTTGGAGCCCAAGGTGGGTTGGATCCCATGACCCTGAGATCATGACCTGAGCCTAAATCAAGAGTCAGCCATGTAACCAACTGAACCACTCACATACCCCAACTTAGATCTTTTAAAAAATACTTTCCATGCCTTTACTTTTCCTTTTGCACATACAAATGTGCCTATAATAACTGTTTTACTGTTCTCATCTGCTCATTCTAACATCTGTGTCACTTCTGGTAGGTTTTAATTGATTTATTTCCTCGTTATGGACTGTATTTTCTTGCTTTCTGCATAGTTGATAATTTTTTATTGAATGCCAGACATTATGAATTTATGCTATACATTGGTTACTAGATATTTTTGTACTTCTACAAATATTCTTGAGTTTTATTCTTGGGTGGAATTAACCTACTTGAAAGCTGATCCTTTCGCATCTTAAAGTTGTTGTTGTTGTTGTTATTTTAGATGGGATGAGAGCAGTGCTCAATCTAAGGCTAATCATTCTTACTACGGAATCAGAATTTCTGTTATTCTACATACTGCCTCATGAATCTTGAGGTTTTCCCATCAAACCTTTGAGAAAGGGAATTGTACCTACTTTTTTGGGAGTGGTATACACTGTTACAGTCAATCTTTTTGGGTGGCTCTTTCCCTAGCCACCGGTATTGTTTTCACATGTATATATTGATTGGTAATTAGCTGAATACTCAAGGGATCCTCTATAAATATCCAGAGTCCTTTTTTGTGTGCAATTCCCTCTTTTTTGTGTCTCTGTTCTGTGAACTCTAGCTTCCTTGGTCCTATAGTCTCTCCTGACTCAATATGGTCTCCTCAACTCATGGAGTTTACTGCACTCCATATCACAGGGTTACTGTCCTCTGTTCTCTGATGTCTAATGTCTTCTACATCCTTATTTTACATATTTCATCCGTTTTTTTTTTAAATTGTTACACATGGGAGGGCAAATCCAGTCCTGTTTCCCCATCTTTCCTGAAAGCTGAAATTTCTTTAGTGTTTAAATACCTTCTTCTGCAGTAGACCAAGGAAGTGTGGGCATCTTAATTTTATTCAACATGGATCACCTGTGAGTTTAGGTTTAAGTCAACCAATGGAGTGAACTGTTAGAGCCACGCCTAGTTGCCTATGTGACTACCTTAAATTCAGAATCTCTTGTTAGTGCACCCATGTTAAATCAGGCAAAATATTACACTGTATTTCTTCCACCCTAATCTAACATTGCTAGGATCCACTCCCATTCATATTTCTCAGGTCTCTGTGGATATAAATTGGAAAAAAACTTGAAATTCTTTTCGTGCATATGATTCCTCCTCCTGGGTCACATATGTACCCAACCCTGGAAACTGACAGAATTTGAAAATGTCATTGGTCTAGCAGAAATGACAGCTGGTTGAGGTGGGTCTTGGTAAGGATCAGCATTCATAATTTCTTTGGGGAGTTCATTAAGGCTTCTTCAAAATAAATGTTTCTCATTGCAGTGTAACTTGTCTACACTTTGAAATTGACTTGATTTGGTTTTTCAGAACTTTGACCCCTTGGCCATAAGAGATAGTTTCTTTTCATGGCATTAAACAATTTTTTCTTGTTTCCTATACTAACGTTGCATTGAAATTTAAAGCCTTGAGCTTATCATTTTCTTTCTTCAAGTTCTCCAGTATACTTGGAATCAGTCAATAGACCATACAGTCCTTAGAGTCTCCTTGTTTCCATTAAAATTAGCTCTATAGGCTGATGCAAAAATAAGAAATACATTTATTTCCTCCTCAGATGCATGAGGCACATGTTGCTTCGTCATAACGCTCCTAAGCTTGGAGTTGTTTGGCTCTGTCCAGCGCATGATAAGTGGCTGGAGTTTGCAGCAAAGCTACTCAGATGTTTTCTTGTACAGTTACTATCCTGCTCCAGTAGCAAAGTCATTTAAGAACATGCATTTGAAAATAATCACAGTGACTTTTGCCTGGGGTTGACAAGCTAAATTCCACTAGATTTTGGAGCATAAAATTAATGCCTTGAGTTACAGTGTTTCAGTTTAGTTTAGTTTAGATAAGGTTAGTTTAGGTTACAGTCTCGGTTACATAATTAAAAGCTCTTTAGTCATGGTAAAGATTTTGACTTCTGAGTTTTCTGGAAAGAGAACCATAAATTCCAGCTAGAATCCTTGACTCAAGGACATTTTGGAAACCTTGTTACTGAATGCAAATCTCAATTAGAAAGTGTATTGGTGGGGAGGAGTCAAGATGGCAGAGGAGTAGCAGGCTGAGATGACATCAGGTAGCAGGAGATCAGCTAGATAGTTTATCAAACCATTCCGAACACCTACAAATCCAACAGGAGATCAAAGAGAAGAAGAGCAACAATTCTGGAAACAGAAAATTGACCACTTTCTGAAAGGTAGGACCTGCAGAGAAGTGAATCCAAAGCGATGGGAAGATAGACCGTGGGGGGAGGGGCCGGCTTCCGGCAAGTGGCGGAGCAACAGAGCACAAAATCAGGACATTTAAAAGTCGGCTCCACTGAGGGACATTGTTCCAGAGGCTAAGCTGGGGTGAAGCCCATGCGGGGACAGTGTGGCCTCAGGTCCCATGAGGTCACAGAAGGATCGGGGGTGTCTGAGTGTCACAGAGCTCACAGGTATTAGAGCAGGGAAGCCAGCTACAGAGACAGAGCCGGGGAGTGAGCTCTCAACTCGGGGCTACCTTAAACTGTGATCCATGGCACAGTCAGAACACTACTCTTTGAGCAGGGACCCCACAAGATCTGAGGAGACCCCCCCTTCTGGAAGAGCACAGACATCTGCTGGGTTTGGAGACTCCAGGCGGGGCTGTGTGCCAGAGATAGAGATGCTTGGTCACAGGCTGTGTAAGCTTGGAGTGTGGTCAGAGGCCAGGGACATGGGAGTGAACGAGCGTTTTCCTCTGACGGCACACTGAGGAGTGGGTCCCCGAGCTCTCGGTTCCTCTGGGCCAGAGATTGGGAGGCCGCCATTTTCATTCCCATCCTCTGGAACTCTATGAAAAGCGTTCAGGGAACAAAAGCTCCTGAAAGCAAACCCGAGTGGATTACTTAGCCTGGCCCCTGGTAAGGGTGGTGCAATTCCGCCTGGGGCAAAGACACTTGAGAATCACCACAACAGGCCCCTTCTCCAGAAGATCAGCAAGAAATCCAGCCAAGACCAAGTTCACTTACCAAGGAGAACAGCGAAATTCCAGAGGAGAAGAAAGCAAAGCATGGAGTTCATGGTTTTCTCCTCATGATTCTTTAGTCTTGCAAAGTTGGTTAATTTTTAAAAATTTTTTTCTTATGCTAAAATTTCTTAAACTTTTTCTCTTTCCTCTTCTAACATTTTTAACTAGTTTATCTTAACAATACTTTCATTAAAAAATAATTTCATTTTCATTCCTTCATTATTATAGTCATGTTTTATCCTTCATTATATCTAACTTTATTTTTTGTATACACATAGGGTTTTTTCTTCTAAAAAATTTGGGATTCAACTTCTTCTAATAGATCAAAATATACCCTAAATCTAGCACAGGGCTTCGTTCTAGTCTCCAGCCTGAGCAAATTCTCTCTACTTCCTTTTTCTTTATTCTCCCAACTAGCTTATCTTATCAACTCCTTTTTTAGAAATTTTAAAAAAATTTTTCATCTTTATGGTCATATTCCAACCCTTCATCATGTTTATCCTTATTTTGTGTACACACACACACACACACACACATGTTTTTCATTCTCTAAAATTTTGGGAGATAGTTTCTTCTAAGAGACCAAAATACTCCCAAAATTAAGTGGGTGATTCTGTTCTATTCACCAGTCTCAGATATATATTTTCTTTTTTATATTTTTTCTTTTTTTGTTGTTGTTTTAAAAAAATTTTTTTTTCTCTGAACTTTTTACCCCATTTCTTCCCCCCACGATTTGGGGTCTCTTCTGATTTGGTTAAAGCACATTTTCCTGGGTTCTTTCCCACCCTTTTAGTATTTTATTCTCTCCTCCATATATTCTTATCTGGATAAAATGACAAGGCAGAAAAACTCACCACAAAGAAAAAGAACAAGAAGCAGTACTGAAGGCTAGGGACCTAATCAATATGGACATTGGTAATATGTCAGATCTAGAGTTCAGAATGATGATTCTCAAGGTCCTAGCTGGGCTCAAAAAGACATGGAAGAAACACTGTCTGGAGAAATAAAATCCCTTTCTGGAGAGATAAAAGAACTAAAATCTAACCAAGCTGAAATAAAAAAAGCCATTAATGAGGGGCAATAAAAAATGGAGGATCTTACTGCTAGGATAAATGAAGCAGAAGAAATAATTAGTGATATAGAAGACCAAATGACAGAGAATAAAGAATCTGAGCAAAAGAGAGACAAACAACTACTGGACCATGAGGGGAGAATTCGAGAGATAAGTGATACCATAATATGAAACAACATTAGAATAACTGCGATTCCAGAAGAAGAAGAAAGAGAGAGGGGAGCAGAAGGTATATTGGAGAGAATTATTGTAGAGGATTTTCCTATTATGGCAAAAGGAACAAGCATCAAAATCCAGAAGGCACAGAGAATTCCCCTCAAAATCAATAAGAATAGGCCCACACCCTGTCATCTAATAGTAAAATTTACAAGTCTTAGTGACAAAGAGAAAATCCTGAAAGCAGCCCAGGTAAAAATATTAGATTTGCAGCAGACTTATCCACAGAGACCTGGCAGGCCAGAAAGAGCTGGCATGATATATTCAGAGCACTAAATGAGAAAAACATGCAGTCAAGAATACTATATCCAGCTAGGTTATCATTGAAAATAGAAGGAGAGATAAGAAGCTTCCAGGACAAACAAAAACTGAAAGAATTTGCAAACACCAAGCCAGCTGTACAGGAAATATAAAAAGGGGTCTTCTAAGCAAAGAGAGACCCTAAAAGTAGTATATGAGAAAGGAACAGAGACAATATACAGTAACAATCACCTTACAGGCAATACAATGGCACTAAATTCATATCTCTCAATAGTTACCCTGAATGTAAATGGGCTAAATGCCCCAATCAAAAGACACAGGGTACCAGATTGGTAAAAAATAATAATAATAATAAGACCCATTGATATGCTGTCTACAAGAAACTCATTTTAGACCTAAAGACACCTCCAGATTTGAAGTGAGGGGGTGGAAAACAATTTACCATGCAAATGGACATCAAAAGAAAGCTGGGGTGGCAATCCTTATATCAGATCAATTAGATTTTAAGCAAAAGACTATAATAAGGATGAGGAAGGACACTATATCATACTCAAAGGGTCTGTCCAACAAGATCTAACAATTTTAAATGTCTATGCCCCTAACATGGGAGCAGCCAACTATATAAAGGAACTTTAACACCCTCATCGCTGAAATGGACAGATCATCCAAGCAAAATATCAACAAGACATAAAGGCCTTAAATGACACACTGGACCAGATGGACATCACAGATATATTCAGAACATCCCAAAGTAAAAGAATACACATTCTTCTCTAGTGCACATGGAACATTCTCCAAAATAGATCACATCCTGGGTCAAAAATCACGTTAACTGGTACCAAAAGATTGGGATCCTTCCCTGCATATTTTCAGACCACAATGCTCTGAAGCTAGAACTCAATCACAAGAGGAAAGTTGGAAAGAACTCAAATACATGGAGGCTACAGAGCATCCTATGAAAGAATGAATGGGTCAACCAGGAAATTAAAGAAGAATTGAAAAAAATTCATGGAAACAAATGATAATGAAAACACAATGGTTCAAAATCTGTGAGACACAGGAAAGGTAGTCCTGAGAGGAAAGCATACAGTGATACAAGCCTTTCTCAAGAAACAAGAAAGGTCTCAAGTACACAACCTAACCCTACACCTAAAGGAGCTGGAGAAAGAACAGCAAAGAAAGCATAAACCCAGCGGGAGAAGAGAAATAGTAAAGATCAGAGCAGAAATCAATGAAATAGAAACCAAAAGAACAGTAGAACAGATCAACGAAACTGGGAGTTGGTTCCTTGAAAGAATTAATAAGACTGATAAACCCCTGGCCAGACTTATCAAAAAGAAAAGAGAAGGGACCCAAATAAATAAAATCATGAATGAACATGGAACGATCACAGCCAACACCAAAGAAATATAAACATTATAAGAACATATTATGAGCAACTCTATGCCAACAAATTTGACAATCTGGAAGAAATAGATGCATTCCTAGAGGCATATAAACTACCAAAACTGAACCAGGAAGAAATAGAAAACCTGAACAGACCCATACCCAGTAAGGAGATTGAAGCAGTCATCAAATAGCTCCCAACAAACAAGAGCCCAGGGCCAGACAGCTCCCAGGGGAATTCTACCAAACAGAAGAATTAAATAAGAAGACTTAATACCTTTTCTCCTGAAACTGCTCCAAAAAATAGAAATGGAAGGAAAACTTCCAAACTCATTTTACGAGGCCAGCATTACCTTGATCACAAAACCAGACAAAGACCCCATCATAAAAAAGAATTACGACCAATATCGCTGATGAACACAGATGTGAAAATTCTGACCAAAATACTAGCCAATAGGATCCAACAGTACATTAAAATGATTATTCACCATGACCAAGTGAGATTTATTCCTGGACTGCAAGGTTTGTTCAACATTCACAAATCAATCAATGTGATAAAATACATTAATAAAAGAAAGAACAAGAACCATATAATACTCTCAATAGATGCTGATAAATCTTTTGACAAAGTACAACATCCTTTCCTGATCAAAACTCTTCAAAGTGTAGGGATAGAGGGTGCATAACTCAATATCATCAAAGCCATCTATGAAAAACCCACCGTGAATATCATTCTCAATGGAGAACAACTGAGAGCTTTTCCACTAAGGTCAGAAACATGGCAGGGATGTCCATTATCACCACTGCTATTCAACATAGTACTAGAAGTACCGGCCTCAGCAATCAAAAAACAAAAAGAAATTAAAGGCATCCAAATCGGCAAAGAAGAAGTCAAACTCTCACTCTTTGCAGATGACATGATACTATGTGTGAAAAACCCAAAAGACTCCACTCCAAATCTGCTAGAACTTGTACAGGAATTCAGTAAAGTGTCAGCATATAAAATCAATGCAGAGAAATCCGTTGCATTTCTTTACACCAACAACAAGACAGAAGAAAGAGAAATTAAGGAGTCGATCCCATTTACAATTGCACCCAAAACCATAAGATACCTAAGAATAAACCTAACCAAAGAGGCAAATAATCTGTACTCAGAAAACTATAAAGTACTCATGAAAGAAATTGAGGAAGACACAAAGAAATGGAAAAATGTTCCAAGCTCATGGATTAGAGGAACAAATATTGTGAAAGTGTCTATGCTGCCTAAAATAACCTACACATTTAATGCAATCCCTATCAAAATACCAACAACTTTTTTCAAAGAAATCGAACAAATAATCCTAAAATTTATATGGAGCCAGAATAGACCCTGAATAGACAGAGGACTGTTGAAAAGGAAACTAAAGTTGGTGGCATCATAATTCCAGACTTCAAGCTCTATTACAAAGCTGTCATCATCAAGACAGCATGGTAGTAGCACAAAAACAGACACATAATCAATGGACAGAATAGAGAATCCAGAAATGGACTCTCAACTCTATGGTCAACTAATCCTTGACAAAGCAGGAAAGAATGTCCATGGAAAAAAGACAGTCTCTTCAACAAATGGTGTTGGCAAAATTGGACAGCCACATGCAGAAGAATGAAACTGGACCATTTCTTTATACCACACATGAAAATAGACTCAAAATGGATGAAAGACCTCAATGTGATAGCGGAACCCATCAAAATCCTTGAGGAGAACACAGGCAGCAACGTCTTTGACCTCAGCCATGGCAACTTCTTCCTAGAAACATCGCCAAAGGCCAGGGAAGCAAGGGCAAAAATGAACTATTGGGACTTCATCAAGATCAAAAGCTTTTTCACAGCAAAGGAAACAGGCAACAAAACCAGAAGACAACTGAGAGAATGGGAGAAGATATTTGCAAACGACATATCAGATAAAGGGCTAGTATCCAAAATCTATAAAGAACTTATCAAACTCAACACCCAAAGAACAAATAATCCAAGAAATGGGAAGAAGACAGAAACTGACATTTCTGTAAAGAAGACCTCCAGATGGCCAACAGACACATGAAAAAGTGCTCAACATCACTCGGCATCAGGGAAATGCAAATCAAAACCACAATGAGATACCACCTCACACCAGTCAATTAACAAGTCAGGAAATGACAGATACCGTTGAGGATGCAGAGAAAGGGGAACCCTCCTACACTCTTGGTGGGAATGCAAGCTGGTGCAGCCACTCTGGAAAACAGCATGGAGGTTGCTCAAAAAATTAAAAATAGAGCTACCCTATGACCTATCAATCGTACTACTGGGTATTTACCCTAAAGATACAAATGTAGTGATCTAAAGGGGCACATGCACCTGAATGTTTATAGCAGCAATGTCCACAATAGCCAAACTATGGAAAGAACCTAGATGCCCATCAACAGATGAATGGATAAAGAAGATGTGGTATATATATATATATACAATGGAATACTATGCAGCCATCAAAAGAAAGGAAATCTTGCCATTTGCAATGACGTGGATGGAATTAGAGGGTATTATGCTCTGGGAAACAAGTCAATCAGAGAAAGAGAATTATCATATGATCTCCCTGATATGAGGAATTTGAGAGGCAGAGTGGAGGGTTTGTTGGGCAGGGAAGGAAAAAATGAAACAAGATGGGATTGGGAGGGAGACAAACCATAAGAGACACTTAATCACTGAGGGTTGTTGGGGAGAAGGGGTATATGGAGAGGGTGGTTGGATTATGGGTATTGGGGAGGGTACGTGAAATGGTGAGTGCTGTGAAGTGTGTAAGCCTGACAGTTCACAGACCTGTATCCCTGGGGCAAATAATACATTATATGTTAATAAAAATAATTAATTACAAAAAATAAAGTGTATTAGCCAGCACTATAATAATGCTATGTAGCTGACTACCTGTCCTAAAATTCACTGCCATACAAACCATATTTTTTTCTCATGCTTATGCTTCTGCAGGTTGACTGCAGAACCTGCAGAAGTATGAGGTTCTGATCCAGAACTGAATTGGCTGATCTAGGATGGGCTCAGGTGAATGACTCTGTTTTAGAGAGTCAACTGGGCTTGGCTCTATGCTCTAGTCTGGATACTAGCCTGCTCCCCATGTTTTGATTCTAAGGCCCAGTCTAAAGCTCAGTGACCAGCTAGGGCCTGCTCTTTTCATGACAGATTATCAAAATGCAAGGAGGCAAGCCCAAATGTAGAGGTATGTTCAGAGTTTCTGCTCTTATCACATCTGCAAATGTGATAAGCCTGTGCTGAGCAAAGCAAGTCATGGGGCCAAACCCAACAGCAATGGGAGAGTATGGAGATGTGGAGTCCTCTACAGTGGGAGGCTGATGAATATTTCCTAAATCATTCTCTATCCAATAATTCTGCTTCTACAAATCTTTTCTAAAGAAACAATCCATAAGTTACCAATCTCTTCATTTATAGTAAGATTAAAATGAAAAAATAAAATACCTAATTAATGATAAGGGTTGAGTAAAGTAAGATATATCAAGGGATTATTACAGACATCTATGAAAAATAATTATAAAAATATTTATGAAATATTGGGAAGTAAAAAAAAAAGAAGTATAAAGCAGAAAGAAAAAAATGTTGTAAAACCAAATACCACAGTGGCCGAGTCAGCATTTTAGAGGAAGGACAACATTCTTAGGGAACAACTCTTCTCTTTAGGAACGGTGGAAGAAGGGGGTTCTCTAGCTCAGAAAAGGAAGGCTGCAGGCCAGTCTAGATGGGAGAGGTTTAGGAAGATCAGGAGCCAAATTACTCTGCATAATAATGTAACAAGAGTTTTCAGTTTTTGCGCTTACAGCTTAAAAAGATAGAATTTCTGGGCACTTGATCAAGAAAGAGAGAAGCAAAAAGAAGGCCAACAATAGAGTAGTGCCAGGGACTAAGGAAAATTTGCTTTTGTAATGAAAATGAACATCTAATTTCATAAGAATACTTGACCTTAATTTTTAACTTTACATCATATGTATTTATACGCATATTTTTAGTAACAAAAATTTCATTTTGTCCTGATGAGAATTTTTATTTACTCCCTTACAAACTTGCAGTTTATTACATGTAATAAGAGCATAATAAATCCTGGAAATCAGTTAACTTTTGGATAAAAACATGCTAGTTGCTTTACCCATCAGTTGCAGAACTGGGGTCAATTTGTCACCTAGTTGGTTGTATTTAAACCTTAGACCTGTAGGTTAGTGTACCTGAGCAACAGTAACACCTGCTATTTGTTTTTAAGTCATTTCCTGTTTTGTTTTTTTGCAATAATATCCCTCTGCTATTGCTAAACCTTTATAAAACACTTTTTCCCCCATTAAATCATGCAGCAGTAATGTAGTTTTAGTGTTTTTGAGAATACTAGAATGGAAGTTAGGTGACAAAAAAATGATAACAGGTATAGTAGAGGAGTCAGATGAGTCTAGGGATCCACAAAAGAACCATCCAGAACTTTCTGGAATGACGGAATGCTCTATGTCTGCCCTGTCTGGTATGATAGCTGCCTCTAGCCACCTGTGCCGATTGAACATTAACAATGTGGCTAATGTAACTGGGGAACTGAATTGTTAACTAATTTGAATTCAAATAGGCACATGTGGTTAATGGCTATCACATTAGACAGTGCAGAGCAGGCTAGAGAAAACTTGAAACCATGGGTGAAAAAGAATCAGAAGAAAGTAAGCAGGTTTTCTGTCACTCAGGAATCTCAGAACTAGTGCAGAGAGTGCTAGATTTCTGGGAATCACATGAAATAGAAGCTTAAAATATTTTCTTTAGTTATTTTAAAAAAGAGTGACCCTAAAATACTGAATGGCAATACATACATTGTATGAACTTAAAGTTGCAAAGCAGATTTCCGTGTTCTGAAAAAAGATTAGAAGGATATATTTCAAAGCGCTACCTTTAGAGGGTGTGATTATAAATAATTTCTCTTTTTTCTTTATACTTATTGCATTTCTCAGATTTTCTCCGTATGCATGGTGAAGTTTTTATTTTTGTTTTTGTTTTAAATTGTCTTGGTTGTTTACCTGGGTCATATTTTGAAGTATTAGTGACACCCACCCTCCCAAATTTCCCCATTTCCTTCCCCATTCAATTGATCAGGTTACTGACTAACTGGGCTAATTGGCTTCTGGGAAAGTATGTGGTCAGCAGGAAGCCAGAAGTTCTCTGCAAGATTTCCGGTGCTTTGTTTGAGTGTGTAAAAGTTTGCAAAAATTTTAAGAGAAATTGGGGGTTTGAGAAATTGGGGGTTTGGAAGAAGCAAAAGGAGGACAGGGGTGAAACATGCCCCCCAGAAAGTGATTTCTAGGGTTTGATAAAGGGATCTATGCATTTCAGAGGACAGGGGACCATTTCAGCGATAACCTGTGAAGACCAAAGTCTCAACCTCCCAATATCCTGTCCCTTGGAGTTTGATACCAT
>RCUC01112841.1:0-29602 GCA_003697995.1 Taxidea taxus jeffersonii | reverse complement strand
ATGGGATGAACTGAGCCAACTGCAAAGGGGATTCGCAAATCTTTGGTAATGAATAAAAGTAACAAAAGAAAGCAATAAATCCAAACAAAGAAAATCAATATTGAGACAGTGTACTAGGCAGCCCTGTCTAATGAACTGACTACCGGTGAGGAACCCAAATCTAACTGGTTACCAAACTCTAGTGGTCAGAGCATGGATTCAGCAAATTTTTGAAGAATGAGGAGAACTATAATTAGTATAGCTGCATAAATTTACCTATATAAATGCTTTACTATATAAATATCTATGCTCATCCACAGTGTGAGAATCAGCTGACTTTACTTTGCCTATATGCCTAATACTGGAACTCAAATTGGGCAATTCAGGGTAAACTGATTCGATGACCAGTGACCATGTTGTTACCAGGCAGGGATGGGCTAGGATCATGCCTCTCTGGGTTTACCTGACTCTTTAGTTATCTGGAAGAGAGGAACAAGGGACTATTTTCTTTTCTCTTTTTTAATATTTTATTTATTTATTTGACAGAAAGAGAGAGAAACAGCGGAAGAGGGAACACAAGCAGGGGGAGTGGGAGAGGGAGAAGCAGGTTTCCCCCCGAGCAGGGAGCCCAATTAGGGGTTGGATCCCAGGAGCCGAACGAAGGCAGATGCTTAATGACTGAGCCATCCAGGCAGCTCAAGGGGTTATATTCTTGACACTTTGAAATTCACTTCAATGAATCCTTTTTATCAGGAACTAGTAGTTTCGGGGAGTAGAAATTGGTAGGTCTCTGCTAAGAAGTGTAGAGATAGTTTATCAGGAAGCAAAAACATAAGGTGGGATGGTAAGAGCTTTTATATACTCATCAGATTCCTTAGATGTTACCCACTTTTCAGGAGAATCAGAATTAGGGCTATCCCCATAAGAAACTTGAAATGTGATGGACATTGGGGAGGGCATGTGCTGTGATGAGAGCTGTGAATTGTGTAAGACTGATGAATTACAGACTGTACCCCTGAAACAAATAATACATTATATGTTTTTTAAAAAAAAGAATCTACGAAACTTGAAATGCATTTCTAATAAGATGGTTAACATTTTTGAAGTAATAAATCCTTTGAAAGATTTGAACCTTCTCCCTAGAAAAATACATGTAAACAAAAATTAACAAACAATTTCATGGGATTCTGCAAATCCCTTAAAGTGCATCCATGAACACATATGGAGTCCATAGAATTTAGGTTAAGAAGTCTTGTTCAGGTGACTTTTATGATGTGATAGAAAAGCTAAGGGACTTGGGAAAGGAGAGAACTTGCATTTTTGGCTATGTTTTAAATTTAAAGTTGTGACTTCCTAAGATATGAGAATTTAATGGTGTTGAAATTACAGTTTAGCTTATGAGTCCAGGGTAAAAAAATTAAGTTTTTTATAACATTGAGATAAACTTTCTCTGAACATTTAAGTAATGGTCTTGAGTCTTACGTAGACTAAATAATTAAAATATATTGCATCCCCTAAGTATTTAAATCACAAATTCTGTGTTATGTCAGAAGGCAGAACTGAGTCATTTCAAAATAAATTTAAAAGAATAAAAGGAAAATCAGAGAGAGATTTCCTCTAAGAGTCTGGAATGAGTAACGGAGCTAAGAAACATTGAAGACACTGACCTAAAGATCAGTGAAAAGGAAGCCAGAAGGAAATTATCTCCAATAAGCATGCAATGATCTGACAGAAAAAGAGACAGAGACAGAGAGAGGAAACTCCAGTTTGCCTTATGTTCTTCAGACAGTCGATTTTCTGTAAACCTATTAACAAAAGGAAAGAAAAAAAATCCTATCAGAGATATCAAAATCACCACAGGAAGCTTCCATCAAAGCATGAGAAACTAAAATGTCCTCTTACTGTTGGAAAGTTTTAGATTCCCTTGAAATACAAGCTTCAACCCCACTGACACTATTGGGAACTACCCATAAGAGAAGGGACTCACCCAATGGAGTGCTGCACAGCCTACACCATGAATCATAATGGAAGTGTGCCTAGGAGCTGGGTCCACGGCCAACAGCCATGTGAACGCCCTCGGAGTGAATAAACTCTGACTTTGTAGAAAGCTGATAGTCAGGAAAAATGAGGGGTCCATTAAAAATGTTCTGTATGGATCTGGGGAGCTGGCTGGGGAATGATATGCACATCAGAGGCTCATTTAGACACTCCTGTTCCAGATCTAAACCACTAACACACAAAGAGAACACCAGTAGTTTGTTTCTCTACTCTGAATTTAAGTTTGAATAATGTTAAAGAAGGCTTTCAAAACATGAAGAGAGGACATAGCTTGAAGAGTGGAAACAAGAGCAATTTTCTTAAGCCTCTGACTTTGGTAATATACCAACAAAACTGAACTATCCTCACCATAAATACTTTTGAACCACTGTAGCCGTGATAAACAGTCAATTAGTTCGCTGAAATCCTAATTATGGCTCCTCATTTTCCTGGTGGATTAAATTCCGTCTAGTTTGTTGTTTTGATTTCAGTAAGGCTGTTTCTTTGCCAGGATTTTGGGTGCAAAACTTAAGAGAACCCCCTCAAAATGGTGAAGAGTTAAGGCTGACCTTGTGTGGGGGCGTCATACACATAATTTCAAACCATTGGTCTCTTTGCTGAAACAGTGACCTTCTTATCCTGCTCTCTGGTGTTTAAAATATCAAAGTTATATCCCAGTTTCTTTGGTTTATACCAAAAAGACATTTTGATCCTTAAAAGGCAAACATCTCTTAAAAAGAGAGTACTTCTTAGTTTAACAATCGTTTGCAATTTACTGTGGTTAACATATAATAGCCTTTCCTGAATGTCTCTAGAGTTACTATATTGGACATTTGCATGTGTTACATGCAAGAGAATTAGCAAAGTGCATTTTAATTTCATGGTCTACAAGAGCATTAAAAAATTTTTTTTGAGATTTATGTTGACACTAATTTATGTCAGCAAAAGTTGCTGTTTTTAACAGATCAAGTGCAGTCGACATCTGATTACTAGACCAACTGAAGTTGGATTATTCATGATATAGCAGAGAATAAACTTTTAACATATTAATTGAAAAATGTGATTTCTGCCAGTAATTGAGCATGAGTATAAAATACTGTCCAAATTCATTTTAAACATCTTTGAAAGCACACAGGTTTACATTAGCCAGAACAACAGTCCACACTTTCATGAAGAATCTGCTATAGGTTTTACTAGGCTCCCCTCAATTCAAGGAAAATAGCTTCTTAAAAAGAGGAGTGAAAATCACAGCCTAGGATATCCTCCTCTACTTGTTCTCCAGTCTACTATACTACCCTCTTGATGTTATTAACTGATTAATGTTACACAAAAAGATTTCTGAGGTGTCTGGGATTTTAAAATTATAAAGCCTCAGAAGGCCATCTCTGCCTGCTAACATGGATACTTAAGAACTCCAGTAGCCATGCCCAGCAGTAGGCTATGAAAGCAGGAAAAAACAGGTGTTAAGTGCTCTTCTTTAAACCCAGGGGGCTCCTGGACCAAGGGAATCCTGAACGAGGACTCCTGGATCCTGTGTTAGATCTAGGGGTAAGAAGGCCTCTGTAGAGAGAGAGAGTAGAAACAGTACTGAAGTATGAATGTCATACCACTGTGAAAATGGTCTTTGATTTCTTACAAATCACAAAAAACAAAATATGAAATTAATACCATAAATGGTCTTAAAACCATTAAAGAAATTAAATTTTAAATTAAAACTCTCCTACAAAAATTTTTTTCAGGCCCAGATGGTATTACTTGATAATTCTACCAAACATTTAAAGAATTAACACCAATTTCACACTATCTTTTCCAGTAGTAGAAGAGGAACACTTCCTAACTTATTTTAGTATTATGCTGATACTAAAACCAGACAAAGATAGTTTAAAAAAAAAAAAGGAAAGAAAAGAAAAAGAGATACAGATGAATATCTTTCAGGAATTTAGAAGCAAAAATCCTCAATTAAATATTAGCAAATCAAATCCAACAATATATAAAAGGTATATATATACACATATATATATAATGTAGATAACATATAAAAGAAAAACCAAGTAGCATTTATTCCAGATATGCAAGGCTAATCCAACATTTAACAATTACTGTAATCTACCATATCAACAGCATAAAGGAAAAAATCACATCATCATATCATATCAGTGCAGAAAATGCATTGACAAAATCCACTACACATTCATGATAAGAACTTTCAGAAAACTAGGAACAGAAGTCCTCAAATGGAAAAAGAGCATATACAAAAAACCTATAGAGTTAACATCACACTTAATGGTGAAAGACTGAATGGTTTCCATCTAAGACACTGGGAAGAAAGCAAGAAAGTCTGGTCTCACTATTCTTATTCAAAATAGCATTGGAAGTTCTGGCCAGCACGATGAAGCAAAATTTGCTATTTACAGACGACATGATTTACGGAACACCTTTTAGAATAAGTGAGCTCAGTAAGAGTGAAGAATATTAAATAAACATACAAAAAAAGAAAAAACCCTCAATAGCATTTCTATAAATTAACAATGAACATTTGGAAACAAAAACACAATATGATTTATAATTACCCCCCAAATACAATATTTCAGTATAAATCTAAAGATACATATATAAAATCTGACTTTCAAAAATTACAAAATACTGATGAAAGAAATCAAAGAAGACCAAAATAAATGAAGACAAGTACAATGTTCATGGATTGAAAGACGCAACATAGTTAAGATGTCGATTTTCCCCAAACTGATCCATAGGTTGAACGAAATTACTATCAAAACCCCAACAAGCTTTTTTTTTTTTAAGCATCGACAAACTTACTCTAAAATTTATATGTAAAGGTGCCTGGAGGTTAAAATAGCTAAAACAATTTTGAAAAAGGAGAATAAAGTGGTAAATACTATTTACCTGATGAAAAGGCTTATTGTATGGCCACAGTAACAAATACCAACCACAGCCACATGGGTCAGTGGGCCAGCATAAAGAACCTAGATACAGACCCTAACAAATAAGCCCAACTGGTTTTTGACACCGATGCAAAAGCAATTCAGTGTGAAAGGACAGTGCTTTCAACAAATGACTCTGGATCAGTCAGACATGAAGAAGCAGAAGAAGTATACTTTCATGTGAGCCTCACACCTTATATATAAAAATTAACTCAAACTGGCTCACCTACTTAACTGTAGAACAGAAAATCGCAGAACTTTTAGAAACAAACAAACAAACAAACAAAAAACAAACATGGGAGTAACTCTTCATTGTTAGAGCTAGCCAAAAAGTTCTTGGGCTTGACACCAAAATAACAAATTGATAAAGGGTATCTCATTAAAATGAAAACTTCTACTCTACAAAAGCCCCTGTTACACAGATAAAAAGACAAGCTACAGACTGGGTAAGAAGTATTTGCAAACCATCCATTTTGACACAAGAATTGTAATCAGAATATGCAAAGAATTGTTAAAACACAATAGCTAAAAAATCTCACAGTTAGAAACTGGGCAAAAGACATACATAGACATTTCACTAAAGAGGATATATAGATGGCAAGTAAATCCATGAAAATATGTTCAACATCATTAGGCATGGAAGAAATAAAAATTAAAACCATATGAGATATAGTTACACAATTATTGGAATGGCTAACATTCAAAAAGAAAACAGTAATAACATCAGATACTGGCAAGGATGCGGAGAAGCTGGATCACTCAAACATTGCTAGTGGGAATGTCAAATGTTATAGCCACTCTGGTGGAAAAAAAATGGAAGTTGTTTTCAAAGCTATACATATGCTTAAAATGTTTATCACAGCCTAGCAATTGCATTCTTGGGCATTAATTCCAGAAAAAAATGGAAACTTCTGTTCACACAAACACATATTCTTGAATATTCATAGCAGCTCTCAGTGTAATAGCCCCAAACTGGAAACAACCCAAATGCCCTTCAAGGGTGAGTGTGGAGCAAAGCGCGGTGCTTGCATACCATGGGACACTACTCAGCTAGAGAAAGGTACAAGCTATCCAAACATAACTTGGATGGAACTCCAGGAAATTTGAATGAGTAGGGACAGAAAACCAATCTCAACATATTACATACTATATGATTCCATTATATAGTATTCTTGAAATGACAAAGGATAGAAATAAGACCAGATGAGTAGTTGCCATGGATTTGGAGGGGGTAGGAAGGGAAGTGACTGGTTATGAAAGGGTTGGATGAGGGATCATTTGTAATGTTCCGAAACGAGGTGATATTCTGTATGTTGGCTGTGGTGGTGGGCCCCAACATCTAGACCTTGGTGGAAATTTCATGAGATTACATACACACACACACACACACACACACGTATAAATGCCCAGAAAGCTGACGAAATCATACTAAGGACAGCAGACTGTAAAAACAAAACAAAACATTGACTTTCAGACAAGACCATTCCAAGACGTTATTCTTGTCAGTAACAGCTGTTACCACACTGACCAATTTACAGAGACAGATTAACACAAAAGACTCCATAGGTTGACATGTATTGCAAAATTTGCCTCTTCAGCTATAATGAGCCTTGCTATTTGAGACACTCACCTCTATCCTGAAGGTGCTTCCATTGCTTAGTAGTTTGGAATTTTGAAAAAATAGGGATATGGGCAGAATAGTGGGTTAGTAAAATTTCAGGCTTTTCATAGTTCTTGATTCCATGTTAATAGTTATTCTTAAATTTCACCTATGTAAGCAGAACCTGGGTCACTATCAGCTTCCCATCCCATCCCATCCATCAGGTGTTTTTGAGAATTCCCAGAGGGTATCTTCTGTCTGTCCATTAACTGTTGTTTTATTTTCTCCCGCTCTCCAGCTCCCCTGATTGAAATATGCTGCTCTGGATGGCCCTGGTGGAGAGCATCTCATCATTGCTCACATTTTCCTTTAGATTGTTGACATCTCTGACAAACATGGTGTGTTCAGGGCCACAAATACACAAAGCTAAGTGCAAAAGAGACATAGTATATATTTTATTAGAATGAAACCATATCCTTCTTTCCGATTCTGCCACATTTATGAACTGGGCAAGAGAGCATATCTACTGTGATGCAACCTCTAGATAGTTCCTTGAGCCTCTGCCCAAAGTCCCCCTTTGGAACATAAGTGATCAATATTGGATCTAAGGCATCTAGCTGAGACCTACAACGTCCTGCAGTCTCCATGGTAACTAATACCTGATACTCATCCCATGCTGTCCTCCCCATTTTCATCCAGCCTCCATGCATTCATGAAAACCCATTTCTTAATTATTCTTTCACTAAAACAAAATTTAGAATGCTTTCATTGCTAAGACTCTCGGAGGAAATAGAATAGAATAGAAATCTATTGTTCTAGGAAGAATTTTACTTGCGCCATATAGACACCAAGAATGGTGTTGAGATACGAGTATAGTAATTTACTGAAAATGCTTATTTTTATTTATTTTTTATTTTATTTTATTTTTAAAGATTTTATTTCTTTATTTGACAGAGAGATCACAAGCAGGCAGAGAAGCAGGCGGGGGGTGGGTGGGTGGGAAGCAGGCTCCCTGCTGGGCAGAGAGCCCGATGTGGGGCTCGATCCCAAGACCCTGGGATCATGACTGGAGCTGAAGGCAGAGGCTTTAACCCTCTGAGCCAGCCAGGCGCCCTGAAAATGCTTATTTTTAAAAAAATGTTAATTACCCTCAAAATGAGCATATATCCAATTTACGGGGAGTCATTTTTATTGGAAGCAAAACTATAAAAGTTGCTCATAAGGACAAATACATAAATAATACCTAGTAATCATAATTAATAATAAAATCATGTTTTAGAGAGAGATGGTTTTTTTTCACAATAGCTTTACTGCAATATAATTCACACATCACATAATTCACCCACTTAAAGTATACCACTCAATGGTTTTTAGTATATTTAAAGTAGTCCAACCATCACCACAATCAATTTTAGAACATATTCATGAGTTAAGAAAGAAATTCTATACCTGTTAGCAGTAAATCCCCCTTCTCATCCTTCTACACTTCTCCCCAGACCCAAGCATCGATGATAATTTCTGTTCCAACAGATTTGTTTATTCTCCCCTTTAAGTGGGGATTTTTAAATATTTATTCCCATGTAAATGGAATCATGTAATATATATGGTCTATTGTAACTGGTTTCTTCCACTTTGCACAATATTTTCTAAGTTCATTCATGTTATGGCCTGTATCAGGACTACATAACTTTTTTATGGATATAAATATTTTTTTATGAATACTATCCCATTTTATGGATATATCACATTTTATTTATTCATCACTTGATAGATAATTGGGTTGTTTTCACTTTGGGCTACTAAGAATAATGCTACTATGAACATTCATGTACAAGTATTTGTATGGATGTATGTTTTCAATTCCCTTGTGTATATACTTAGAAGTTGAATTACTAGGTCTTGTGATAACTCCATTTTTAACATTTTGAGAAATTGCAAAACTATTTCCACACTGGCTGTATCATTTTACATTCTTACCAGGAAATATGAGGGTTCCAATTTCTCGTTATCCTCATAACACTTGCTACTGGCTTTTTTCTTACAGTTTTCCTACTTTATATAAAGTGGTATCTCACTGTGATTTTGATTTGCATTTCCCTAAAGACTAATAATAATGTTGAACATCATTAGGGATGCTTATTGATCATTCATGTATGTTCATTTGAAGCAATGTCTATTCAGATCCTTTGCCCACTTTTAAGTGGCCTATTTATTTATTATTGAGTTATAAGGGTTCTGTATATATTATGGTTATAAGTCTCTTAACAGATATATGATTTGCAATTGGGATTTTAAGCTTTGTTGAACATAATCTGCATCTTTTATAACTGTGGAAACTGAAGGCTAGAACAATTAAGAGATCTATTCAATGATGACCAGTTTTGGGGGGGGGGCAGAAAAAAAAACAGGTCAAGATGTCCCTATGACCAGGTGTGGAATGATGCCGCCATTTTAAAAATTAAAGAAATGAAAAAGTGTATCTTCCCACATTTTTATTTCTATGCATCAGGTTAGCACTAAATTCTCTCATGATCCATGAAGTAACAGGTCTAACTCCACTGACTTCTACATTAGGAATCACAAAAGAACTCCTTCGTGAACCTCATTAAGCCCTCCTGACCAAGGTGATCTTTTCCACCCAATTAATAGCTAATAGCATTTCCCAAGGGGCTTGTTATTGAATTCTACTCAAAAAGAGATCTATCCTGATGCATATAAACCCCTCAAAAAGAAAACATGTATAAAATAGTATTTTACTAATGAAGATTGAATTTAATGAATAAGACCACGTGAGTGTTAAAAACCACAAAAGCGGTGTTGGTTTTATTTCTAGGTGTTAAAAAATACTGTGTCATTAAAGTGTGACAGTCTGGTTTGAAAAATATAACAAATTAAAGTGGTATTTCTCAAGAGGGATTCCTTTCTGAAAAGGTCAGCTATAAAAATGGGAGAAAAAAAAAAGATTTCTTACTCCCAAGATCACCAAAATAACATCATTTACTTGTCTCGATGCCCATGTGTGAAGTTTTATGGTGTTCACCACTAAATGTAACAAATGTAGTTAGAAGACAATAAAGTTAGAAAAGAATCAGTAACAATGGTATGGGTATTAATAAGACAGAAAACTAAGGTTTTTTGCCCTCTTCCAAAAGGATATTTGACTTTGTTTTTAGGTCACTTTAGGATAGAAGGTAAAATGGCTTTTGGAAAGTGTACTTCATTGAATATATATAACAGAGGTGTTAAAATATAATTTTTCCAGAAAATGAATGGCCCTCTATTCCTATGAAATTTGCAGGAATGTCTTTGATGAATGTTTCTCATTCTATATACCTAATTGCCCTTCTCATGTATCTACTTTTAAAAATAGAACATAATGAAATCTATTTTAAAAGGTCCTTTATTTTTGCAGATGACTTTTGTAAATTACTTGGGTAGCAATGGAAGAAATAGTTAGGAGCACATTCTTATTTTAATAGAAGGAGTACACACTTGCAGATGAAAAACACTGAGAATGGATTTGTAGGATGGGTTTGGGAGTTTCTCTAAAAACATACAGATCTTGTCCTCCCTGGAAAATGTCTTTTATGTCACAGACAAAATGGCTTCAGTTTACCACATTTGAGCTCAGAGGGAGTTGTGGGCTGAACTCAGAGGGAGTTCTGGGGTAAACTCAGAAGCCTCAGTCATGTTTGACTTTTACATTCCACTTTACAAATGAAGGGTCCATGGACAAAAGGACGAGACTGATACAAAGCAAAGGTAAAGCAAGTCTTTATTTCATGCCAAGCATGGAGAATCAAACCCACCAGCTGGGGCCCCTTCCTACAAAGCGAAAGTGACGGCCCCCTAATCTCATAGGCTAGTTTTTATAGAGTAAAGGCTATGTAGTTGAGCCTGGCCAATGAGATTGTAGCACACGGAGAAAGTCACACAATCATGCTAGGTTACACACGAGTGGCCAATTGGGTTACAGCTCACACTATAATAGTCATTTAAACTAGCCTACCACTTTGGCCAGAATTGGTGCCTTAGTTTGGCATTTGAAAGGCGGGGTTTACATTCTTTGGTGGGTAGGGAGGTAGTGGTTGTGCTTTCACTGATTGGACATTCCCACCTGGCCTAGCACATCCTGGTATCTGGGTTCTGTTATCTCCGCCTAGCCTGACACATCCTGGTACCTGCTTTATCAGGGGCTGGTCAGCCATATTTTACTGACCTCCCAGGCCTGTCTCTAAGTGAGTTCCTGGTTGGGGGGAGGGGGCAGAGTCAATCTAAGTTCACTGTATAAACAACAAAATGGCTATTCTACAGGGATGGTGTTGCTCTGGTTGAGTAGGCCCTTACATAAGGTCCTAAAATCTGAGACCAGTTTCCATTTAAATGATGCTGTATTCCTATCTCTCCTTATATCCCTCCTACTCATTTCTAGCCTCTTCCCTGGTTCTACTCTGAAACCCAGAGTGAAAAAAATTACTGATGTTCTAAAAGATGTCAGTAGCCATTACTGTACTTCAACCCATGAAAGCAAGATTTTGGGAGAAGTAATGTACTTTCAGGGCCATTTTGGTTCCAGATTTTGGTAGGGAGGGAGAGATAGCAATAATTTAAAGGAATGCGTTAGAGGGAATACAGAAATTTTTTAATTTTGTTTTGTTTTGTTTGTTGTTTTTTGTTTTTCTCCATGGTAAGAATAGGGGTTGAACTTTTGTGGAGAGATTTTGTCTTTTTTTTTTTTTTTTTAAGATTTATTTCTTTATTATTTGAGAGAGAGCAAGTACACAGAGAGAGAGAGAGAGAGAAGCAGACTTTCCAGTGAGCAGGGAGCCCAATGCAGGGCTAAATCCCAGGACCCTGAGATCATGACACCAGCCGAAGGCAGAGGCCCAACCAACTGAGTCACCCAGGTGCCCCTATAGAGAGATTTCTTAAGGTGTATGAAAGGATGCAGTGTTTCCTCTGGTGGCCCCAAGCACTGGGAGGAAAGAACAAAACAGAAAGGCTGTGTTTCTAGGGACAGGGGAGGCTCTGCAAAATGTGCCAGCGGGCTGGGATCCTCAGAGAGAGAAGCCAGGAAGGTATCTTTCCATCTTTGATGGTGGATGGCCAAGAGACCTTTAGGAACAAAAGAAATGCCAGCTGAGTTCTGAGTTTTGCCATTTTGTTAATTCCTGATAGCCTCAAGTCTTTCCTGAACCTTTTTAAGCACCAAAGCCTAGTTCAGTAGTGCTTAGGAGAATGAAAGGTGGGGATTTATAGGACCAAATAGTGGAATACAGCACAGGAAGCTGCCTGAGCATGGCCAAGAAGGAGATAAGAGGAAATTCCTGGGTGGCAGCATGGAGAGGGAGGTGACAAGTAACACCTAGTTTACATAAAGCACTCCCTCAGCATTCTTAAAGATTTTTAGAGAGAGGTGTGGGATTTGTTCAGTTCCGCAAAATGGCGATAGGAGTGATTTTATTTGGGAATATTAAAAGAAAAAAATAACCCAGAAGACGAAGTGTCTGGGAACTTAGATCATGTTTGTAAATTCTGGATTTCCATTGGAAAATGCAATGCCACGCAGCGAGGTGTCAGCCTCATTTCCAAATGCAGTAGAAAATAAAGAGGTGGATTAAAGCTGCAGGTCCCCTTGTCTCAATTTTCTGATTTCTATTTTTATCAAATTGTTTGGAGATAATTCTCAGACATGAACGACTTTCTCAAAGGGGTGATTTCATGGCACAGTTTTCTTCGGTGGGAGGAAGAGGGGCTTCATGTAAGTTGGATAGACTTCATAGTCAGCAATCTTTGAATTTTATTAGAAGATAATTTCTTGCTGACTAAACAAGTTACTGTACAATATGAGTCAGACACCCTCTCTGGGATTAAAGGGGCTTTGGCTGCCCTACGTATACAAAGAGAACGTTGACCTTTCAACACTGACCAAGACAATGGAGGAACAACTCAGCTGAAACATTTGCAATTTGCAGAACAAGGAGTTGGCATGGCTCCACTGAATGATCATTTGCTACATGCCATGAATCTCAAATCACAAAAGGATCTCTCTTCAGTTGTTTCTGTGGCTATCAAAGTAAACAGGTCAGATGAATTATTGATAGCCTTTGGATCAGTGAGGCAGCATTGGAATGACAAATGGTAAGTGCAGTGAAAGTGCACATTCCTCATTCACCAAATACTCTTTTTCGCAAATTCCTCCCACCTTACCTTACTCAGACCACTCTCTGACTCAATTGCCTTCCTCCTCCACAATCACTAAACTCATTTTTTCAACTTCCATTCACTCTACCCTGTCTTAAAGCTATCCCATGAAACCTTTTCCAGATCATCAAATCCATGTGACTCTCTACCTTTTCAGCACTAACATCTAGAACTATTATTTGTAGCATTAATTAAATTACCTAAAATTGATAAAGTACGCACATGGCATCTAAAATGTACTAATCACCTACCCTCCCTTTGCCCCCATCTCCCCCACCAAAAGAAAAGACCATCGGGTTAAGGTTAAAAACCTTCATGAGATTGTTAGTTTCTTCCCTACCTCGCTACCCCATGGCACTTAGCGCAGGTTGCCACATGTGTGTATTCTAGCTGGTGAGGAATCCTATCTCTTAGCTTTTTTCTTCTCTTATACCTACCCCAGAACCATGCACTTCATAGGCAGAGTATTTTAATTATCTACTTACTAGATCTTCTAGTTCCTCCATGCTACTGGATTACAGAGAAGTATTGAACCAAATGTCCCTAGAGATCTGTAATGTACAAAGGCCCATTTCTTCATCTGATGCCACCGGTGAAATAGAACAACTACTGAGTCCTGTGAACACTGGCATTCACTGGTAGGCTGTGCCCTTGAAGTATAGAGCTCTCTGTCAAACACAAACCGTGTTTCAAGTGTGTATTCAACTTTCAGGTGTCTTTTATTCCAGTCGACCTCTAGGTTCTTTGTTGGACATTTGGGGGTAACTTCATAAATTCTTATAAGAAGGTATATTAAAAATTCCAGGAGAGTAGATCTATGGCAGTGTCAGACTTAATCCTGAGAAGGACCTCTTCAGAAGCTTTGAAGGGGCTCTAGCAGAACCAAGAGTGTCCTCTTTTATTCTTAGTTAAATGCTAAGATTCATGGGAGCTAGTGGGTGTTAGAAATTCTGTGATAATCCACTTCTATCAATAGCCTGAGTGGTGAGTTCCTTAAACTCTATGGTCAGCAATAAGAACAACAACAACAATAAACAGGGGAGAAAGGACTGTTTGTTTAATAGAGAAGAATCTCCATCCTCCGCCCCGAGTTTGAACTAAGAATTTTAAAGAAATGTTTTAGAGCAGAGAATTTGCAGAATTTAAGACACTACTGTATTTCTTTATAAACTAACAATGTTTTTCTCTGCCACATTTAAGGAACTAAGTTTAGTTATATGTACACATAGGCTTAGTGAAGTGGAGCAAAAGAAAACTGTGTACGTGTATAGCTGATTTGCCAGAAAATCTAGATCATTTGCACCAAATAAAAAAAAAAAAGAAGAAGAAACCATCAAATTTATTAGTCTTGCTCTTGAATTTTTCAGATGATGAAATCTGTGTAGAACAGGGCTTCATAAAAAATAGAAGGGTGCAATTTATCAGCTGGAGAACAATTATAAAGACTGATAGTCTCCAGGTATAAATATCAGACGGGGAAGCTTCTAAATATAATTGCTCTGTTTCAGCTTCATTGATATTCATTGATTAAAAATTTTTCTTCCTCATAAATGGCTCTTCCCAGTTTATATCCCTCTGATCTCAGATAATGTTATTTGCCTCCACTGATCCCACATTCTCCCAATGCCATTCCTAAGTGTGCACCTGCCAAAACTCAGTTAAGGGATTTTGGTGCCTCTGCATTTTGTGCAGCGTTTTAAACCTACTCCCTGCTGTTGTCTTCAGACTCTGGTCTTTAGAGGCACATTTGTTGATACACAATTGAATAATGACACTGAGCAACTGCTTTTCTAGAGAATGAAGCCTATAACAGAATTTCTTAAATTCATATTTTCAGTTATTTGCTATGGAGACATACAGATTCACTTTATTACACTCTATTAACTACCCCCCTACAATGCTTTTGGCACTCTAAAACCTGCTTAGCAAAGGAGAAATTACATCCATACATTTAAACTCTCTGTGTACTGGGGAGTTTCCAAGTATAAAATGTATTTTTTAAGTACACCTTTTAACACAACTGAAATGTGGTGAAATAGCCTTTGAAATGCAACATGACAGATGGACAGAAAACTTTACTAGCATGATGGATGGGTCCTTTATTTATTCCTCTGTGAATGGCTGCTGATCATAATCACTTTTATAGCTTCACTGCAACAAAAAGGATTATTTCTTTTGTCCTGGAATCTCAGGATGAGCATATTTGTTCAGAGGATGAAGGGACTAAATTAGACCGAGCTACTGGGGCATAATAAATTCACAGCAATCACAAGCCAGTGTTCTTTAATTCTTAAGACACTATCAACTTTAAATATTCTGATCCTCTCATAGTTAGCTCGCTTATCCTTTTGTCCTTATTGAATTAACTGCCTTTTCTTTTACATTGTCTCCTGAGGAGACCTCATTTTAAATCTTTTCAGTTTAATTCCATTAATTGGCATATTGTCTGGTCTCATGTTCTCCTCCTGGGTCTTGAACTTATGTTCCCCTCAGTTCTTAAACTCCTTAGCTATATTTTGCCGCTTTGAATGACAACTTGTTCCATCTGTAGACAAAGCATGTGCATTCTTATCTTTCACTTCCAGGCTAATGTTTAACAATGAACTCACAGTCCTGGCAGTTTATCAGCCCATTAAGTAAGCCCTAGCACAGAGTTCCTTGATTTTAAAGCCATGGTACTGAAATCCAGGGGTATTGGTTCATGAATTTAAGCATAATTTAAGAGCTAACAATTGTAAATTATGGTAAATGGATCAAAAGTAGATAGAATTTGTTTTTTAGGTCCTCCTATTTAGAGCTAAAACAGATCAGGGGCCATACTATCTTGGATTTATATCCCACTGTTATCATTTATTAGCTAGGTAGTCCCGGGCAGATACCTCTCTAACCCTCAATATTCTCTTCTCTAAAATGGGAGAGAAAACTAAAATTCACTCCAATATAGTGTCATGATTGTCATGATAGAGATTTCATGGGATGATCTTTGAAAAATGTTTACTATAATGTCTAGACAATAACAAATATTGTCTATAACAAATGTCTAAACAATAGCAAATAATCAGTGGTGGCTCTCATTATCATCATTACGATTAAAGTCCCATTGCACCTCTGAGTGGTGCAAAGCACATCTCAGTCCCACCTTATTCTAGACTTGAGACTCCATGTGGAGAATATCTTCTTGCCAGATAGGCTTTGTGCATCTTATTTGTCATACCTTCCATATACCCACTGTAATCATCCCTCCTTTTAATGAAACTGTGTGTAATGTAAATAAAGAGACCCTATCAGACCTCTTTACAAATATAGGGACAGCACAAATGCCTCCCTCTCATACAAAAGCTGATATAACTATTTATCAACAATAAGTACATGAGGGGGCTCCTGGGTGTCTCAGTCAGTTAAGCATCCGCCTCTTGATATAGGCTCAGGTCATGATCTCAGAGTCCTGGGATCCAGCCCTGGAATGGGTTGCACTCCAAGCTCAGAGGGGAGTCTGTTTGGATTCTCTTTCTCCCTCTTCCTCTGCCTTTCCCCCCTGTTGAGCTCTCTCTCTTTCTCTCTCTCTAAAATAAATAAATAAATTTTTTTTAAAACAGTAAGTTCATGAGAAATCAGAATTTATTTTCAACTTATAGGCCAAACTGGAAGCAGATCCCCACAGGAGATATAAGCAAGTTTATGGAGCTACTTAGAGGGGGAAAGCTTAGGGAAACAAGAGGAGAGATGAATCTATCTTTGGGCAGTCTTGATTATCTGTAGATGATAAAAAGAATAATTAAGTGATATGCACAGATCCTAAAGCCCATCTTCACAATATTCCACTTAATAATTGGATGATCCCATTGCATTCAATTGTCAAATACTTTCCAAAAGGATTTGGAACATAATCTGACATATAGTTCAGAGAAAAACCCACAAAAGAGACTGATGTTTAGCCCATTGATTAGGTGCTTCACTAATAACATATTAAAACAGGATGCTAAACTGTTTTTCATCACTTGGACTATAAAAATGATTTTAGGATACTGTCCCTAAGAAGTTTATATCCTAGATGGGTCAAAATGCTCAAGAACTCCAAACTCACCCAAATTCCTAAAGAATCTGGTGAGGGCATGGGAGAAAAGTGGACTGATAGGGCTGTTTGAGTCCAAGTGTTTTCAGAAAGTCATGCATTTTTTATTTTATAACTACAAATACTTGAATAGAACTGGATTCTGGCCCTCAAAATCAAATTAGGTAGTCAGCTTCTTACAACTTTGGATAGATGGCAAACAACTCTCATAAAAATATGGAGACTGCAGAACAAGTAAGTAGCAGTAAGTATATCTCAGGCCAGTCATTTCACAGAATCAAGTGACAGAGCTAATGCAATTAGCATGTAGGACACAATCCTCAGGGAAAATAGTCACCTTGATTTTATTTCAAATCCAAGGGGTCATCTTAACATGACCCACAAGGGGAGCCTCTGTGGATAATAAAGACAGACAAAAAAAATTCTACTATCATGATTTAGAAAACAACTTTCAGTGCAAGCATCAGAAATGCCAGACCAAGATTGCTACCTTTGGAAATTAAAGAAACAGAAATAACAAGTATATGTCTGGGGATTTAAAAAAAAAATCACTGAAGCAAAAATGATAACAAATAAGATTCTGTTTGGCTCCATGTAACAGAGCACAAATGGTGTGTCTTAACTGAATAGATGTTTATTTTTCTCATACCATGATATGGCCAGAGTTGGGAGCCCAAGTGTTGCATGGTGTCTCTACAATGCCAAGGGAACCAGACTCCTCCTCTCTCTCTGCTTCTCCACCATCAATAAATAGCTTTCACCCGCCGGTTGCAAGCTCTCTGCTCCATCCCCAGGCATCTGCCCCTCCATATAGAAGAGCAGGAGACAAAGGCAAAGGGGGAAATGCAGAAAGGGACCTGACATTTGAACCTTCCTTCTTTCACAAACTTCCCCACAAATACCACCCAGTAGCTTGTACAGACCTATTGTATGTTCCTTGGTGGGTATGTAGAGAAGCTGACTTATTTAGGGAGGCCTAATGCCACCCTAGAAACAAAGTCAGTTAGGGAAGAGGAAGAAGAGAAAAGATCCTGACAGATAATGAACACTGTCTATCAAATATGTTGTTTTGTCACCATTTTTTCTTTCAGTGAATGTTTTTAAATTGTTTTACAAGCCATACGATTTTGTGAGTAATAGATTCAGAGACACAAATGAAAGGAAAGTTGAAGATCCCCAACTTACTCATCCCGGGGAGTTACTTCTCTCTTTAAAGAGCAACTTAAATGATCAAATCTCCTCCTCTCACTGAAACCTTTGTCCAATACCGCCATTTTCAAGGATGTTTTCTTTGATCACCTTATTTAAAATTACTACTTCCCATCCCACCCTGTTCTTTGCCTTTATTGTGTTTCCTATACTTCTCCTTTGCTCCACTCCACACTTTAGTATCTTCTAAAGTTCTATGTGATTTTCTTGCTTGTTATCTAGCTCCTCTCCCCCTTATAAAGTAAGCTGCTTGGAGAGGAGTCAAGATGACGGAGAAGTAGCAGGCTGAAATGACATCAGGTAGCAGGAGGTCAGCTAGATAGCTTATCAAACCATTCCGAACACCTACAAATCCAACAAGAGATCAGAGAGAAGAAAAGCAACAATTCTAGAAACAGAAAATTGACCACTTTCTCAAAGGTAGGACCGGTGGAGAAGTGAATCCAAAGCGACGGGAAGATAGACTGCTTGGGGGTGGGGGTGGGCAAGTGGCAGCAAGTGGCGGAACAATGGAGCACAAAATCAGAACTTTTAAAAGTCTGCTCCACTGAGGGACATCGCTCCAGAGACTAAACTGGGGTGAAGCCCATGCGGGGACAGCATGGCCTCAGGTCCCGCAGGGTCACAGAAGGATCAGGGATGTCTGAGTGTCACAGAGCTCACAGGTAATAGAGCAGGGAAGTCGGCTACAAAGACAGAGTCGAGGAGTGAGCTCTCAACTCAGGATTACCTTGAACCATAATCTGTGGCACAGGACACTGTTCTGTGAGTGGGGTCCCCACAACATCCAGGGAGAGCCCCATGGAATAGCTCAGGGATCTGTGGAGTTTGGAGACTCCAGATGGAGCTGTGTGCCAGAGACAGAGACGCTTGATCACAGGCTGGGTGAGCTCGGAGCACAGCTGAAGGCCAGGGAGACGGGAGTGTTTGAGCACTTTTCTCTGAGGGCACACATGAGGAGTGGGGCCCCAAGCTCTCGGCTCCTCCAAGCCAGAGATTGGGAGGCCACCATTTTCACTCCCGTCCTCCGGAACTCTATGGAAAGCGCGTTCAAGGAACAAAAGCTCCTAAAAGCGAACCCAAGCAGATTACTTATCCTGGCCCTTGGTAAGGATGGTGCAATTCTGCCTGGGGCAGAGACACTTGAGAATCACTACAACAGGCCCCTCCCCCAGAAGATCAATAAGAAATCCAGCCAAGACCAAGTTCACTTACCAAGGAGAACAGCAGAATTCCAGAGGAGGAGAAAGCAAAGCATGTAATTCATGGCTTTCTCCCCATGATTCTTTAGTCTTGCAAAGTTAATTAGTTTTTTTAATTTTTTTTCTTCAGCTAATTTTTTTTAACTTTTACCCTTTCCTCCTTTAATGTTTTTTAACTACTTTATCTTAACAATACCTTTCATAAAATAAAATCTTTTTTGAACCTTCATTATTATAGTCATATTTTATTCTCCATTGTAACTAACTTTATTTTTTGTACACATATAGGGATTTTTCTTATAAAAAATTGGGGTACAACTTCTACTAATAGATCAAAATACACCCTAAATCTAACACTGGGCTTGTTCTAGTCTCCAGCTCAAGCAAATTCTCTCCACTTTCTTTTTTTTATTCTCCCAATGAACTTATCAACTCCTTTTTTAGAAATAAATTTTTTTTCATCTTTATAGTCATATTCCATCCCTTCAGTGTGTTTTCCCTTATAAATGTTTTTCATTCTTTAAAATTTGGGGAGGTAGTTTCTTCTAAGAGACCAAAATACTCCCAAAATTAAGTGGATGACTCTGTTCTAGTCACCTGTTTAATATATATATATATATATATATATATATATATGCATATATATTTTTTTTCTTTTTTATATTTTTTCTTTATTTGTTTTCTTTTAAAAATTTTTTTCCTGAACCCCTTTTTACCCCTTCCCCCCCCCCCCACGAGTTGGGGTCTCTTCTGATTTGGTTAAAGCACATTTTCCTGGGGTCTTTGCCAACTTTTAGTATTTTATTTGATCCTTCGTATATTTTTATCTGGACAAAATGACAAGGTGAAAAACAGAACCACAAAAAAAGGACAAGAGGCAGTACTGAAGGCTAGGGAACTAATCAATATGGGCATTGGTAATATGTCAGATCTAGAGTTCAGAATGACAATTCTTATGGTGCTAGCCGGCCTCGAAAAAGGCATGGAAGATAGTAAAGAAACCCTGTCCGGAGAAATAAAAGCCCATTCTGGAGAAATAAAAGAACTAAAATCTAACCAAGTTGAAATAAAAAAAAGCTATTAAAGAAGTGCAATAAAAAATGGAGGCTCTTACTGCTAGGATAAATGAGGCAGAAGAGAGAATTAGTGATATAGAAGACCAAATGACAGAGAATAAAGAAGCTGAGAAAAAGGGAGACAAACAACTACTGGACCACTAGGGGAGAATTCGAGAGATAAGTGATGCCATAAGACAAAACAACATTAGAATAATTGGGATTCCAGAAGAAGAAGAAAGAGAGAGAGGAGCAGAAGGTATACTGGTGGGAATTATTGTAGAGAATTTCCCTAATATGGCAAAGGGAACAAGCATCAAAATCCAGGAGGTGCAGAGAAACCCCCTCCAAATTAATAAGAATAGGTCCACACCCCATCACCTAATAGTAAAATTTACAAGTCCTAGCGACAAAGAGAAAATACTGAAAGCAGCCTGGGAAAAGAAGTCTGTAACATACAATGGTAAAAATATTAGATTGGCAGCGGATTTATCCACAGAGACCTGGCAGGCCAGAAAGAACTGTCATGATACATTCAGAGCACTAAACAAGAAAAGCATGCAGCCAAGAATACTATATCCAGCTAGGCTATCATTGAAAATAGGGGATATAAAAAGCTTCCAGGACAAAAACTGAAAGAATTTGCAAACATCAAACCAGCTCTATAGGAAATATTGAAAGGGGTCCTCTAAGCAAAGAGAGACCCTAAAAGTAGTAGATCAGAAAGGAACAGACAATATACAGTCATAGTCACCTTATAGGCAATATAATGGCACTAAACTCATATCTCTCAATAGTTACTCTGAATATAAATGGGCCAAAGCCTCAATCAAAAGACACAGGGTATCAGAATGGATAAAAAAACAAAACCCATCAATATGCTGTCTACAAGAAACTCATTTTAGACCCAAAGACACCTCCATATTTAAAGTGAGGGGGTGGAAAACAATTTACCATGCTAATGGACATCAGAAGAAAGCTGGGGTGGCAATCCTTGTATCAGATCAATTAGATTTTAAGCCAAAGACTATAATAAGAGATGAGGAAGGACACTATATCATACTCAAAGGGTCTGTCCTACAAGAAGATCTAACAATTTTAAATGTCTATGGCCTTAACATGGGATCAGCCAACTATATAAACCAATTAATAACAAAATCAAAGAAACACATTGACAATAATACAAGAATAGTAGGGGACTTTAACAGTCCCCTCACTGAAATGGACAGATCATCCAAGCAAAAGATCAACAAGGAAATAAAGGCCTTAAATGACACACTGGACCACATGGACATCACAGATATATTCAGAACATTCCATCCCAAAGCAACAGAATACACATTTTTCTCTAGTGCATATGGAACAGTCTCCAGAATGGATCACATCCTGGGTCATAAATTAGGTCTCAACTGGTATCAAAAGATTGGGATCATTCCCTGCATATTTTCAGACCACAATGCTCTGAAGCTAGAACTCAATCACAAGAAGAAATTTGGAAAGAACCCAAGTATATGGAGACTAAAGAGAATCCTTCTAAAGAATGAATGGGTCAACCAGGAAATTAAAGAAGAATTGAAAAAATTCATGGAAACAAATGAAAATGAAAATACAACTGGTCAAAATCTGTGGGACACAACAAAGGCAGTCCTGGGAGGAAAATACATAGTGATACAAGCCTTTCTCAAGAAACAAGAAAGGTCTCAAATACACAACCTAACCCTACATCTAAAGGAGCTGGAGAAAGAACAACAAAGAAAGCCTAAACCCAGCACGAGAAGAGAAATAATAAAGATCAGAGCAGAAATCAATGAAAGAGAAACAAAAAACAAACAAACAAAAAAACAAAAAAAACACAAATCAACAAAACTAGGAGCTGGTTCTTTGAAAGAATTAATAAGATTGATAAACCCCTGGCCAGACTTATCAAAAAGAAAAAGAGAAAGGACCCAAATAAATAAAATCATGAGTGAAAGAGGAGAGATCACAACCAACACCAAAGAAATACAAACAATTATAAGAACATATTATGAGCAGCTCTACGCCAACAAATTTGACAATCTGGAAGAAATGGATGCATTCCTAGAGACATATGAACTACCAAAACTGAACCAGGAAGAAATAGAAAACCTAAACAGACCCATGATGAGTGAGGAGATTGAAACAGTCATCAAAATTCTCCAAACAAACAAGAGCCCAGGGCCACATGGCTTCCCAGGGGAATTCTACCAAACATTTAAAGAAGAATTAATTCATATTCTCCTGAAACTGTTCCAAAAAATAGAAATGGGAGGAAAACTTCCAAACTCATTTTATGAGGCCAGCATCACCTTGATCCCCAAACCAGACAAGGATCCCATCAAAAAAGAGAATTACAGACCAATATCCTTGATGAACACAGATGTGAAAATTCTCACCAAAATACTAGCCAATAGGATCCAACAGTACATTAAAAGGATTATTCACCATGACCAAGTGGGATTTATTCCAGGGCTGCAAGGTTGGTTCAACATCTGCAAATCAATCAATGTGATACAATACATTAATAAAAGAAAGAACAAGAACCATATGGTATTCTCAATAGATGCTGAAAAAGCATTTGACAAAGTGCAACATCCCTTCCTAATCAAAACTCTTCAAAGTGTAGGGATAGAAGGCACATACCTCAATATTATCAAAGCCATCTATGAAAAACCCACTGCAAGTATCATTCTCAATGGAGAAAAACTGAGAGCTTTTCTGCTAAGGTCAGGAATATGATTGGGATGCCCATTATCACTACTGCTATTCAACATAGTACTAGAAGTCCTAGTCTCAGCAATCAGACAACAAAAAGAAATTAAAGGCATCCAAATTGGCAAAGAAGTCAAACTATGACTCTTTGCAGATGATATGATACTATATGTGGAAAACCCAAAAGGCTCCACTCCAAAACTGCTAGAGCTTGTACAGGAATTCAGTAAAGTGTCAGGATATAAAATCAAGGCACAGAAATCAGTTGCATTTCTTTACACAAACGGAAGGCAGAAGAAAGAGAAATTAAGGAGTCAATCCGATTTACAATTGCACCCAAAACCATATGATACCTAGGAATAAACCTAACCAAAGAGGGAAAGAATCTATCCTCAGAAAACTAGAAAGTACTCATGAAAGAAATTGAGAAAGACATGATGAAATGGAAAAATGTTCCATGCTTATGGATTGGAAGAACAAATATTGTGAAAATGTCTATGCTACCTAAAACAATCTACACATTTAATGCAATCCCTATCAAAATCCCATCCATTTTTTCAAAGAAATGGAACAAATAATCCTAAAATTTATATGGAACCAGAAAAGACCTCGAATAGCCAAAGGAATATTGAAAAAGAAAGCCAAAGTTGGTGGCATCACAATTCCAGACTTCAAGGTCTTTTACAAATCTGTCGTAATCAAGACAGTATGGTACTGGCACAAAAACAGACACATAGATCAATGGAACAGAATAGAGAGCCTAGAAATAGACCCTCAACTTTATGGTCAACTAATCTTCGACAAAGCAGGAAAGAATGTCCAATGGTAAAAAGACAGCCTCTTCAACAAATGGTGTTGGGAAAATTGAACAGCCACATGTAGAAAAACGAAATTGGACCATTTCCTTACGCCACACACGAAAATAGACTCAAAATGGATAAAAGACCTCAATGTGAGAAAGGAATCCATCAAAATCCTTGAGGAGAACACAGGTAGCAACCTCTTTGACCTCAACCGCAGCAACTTCTTCCTAGGAACATCGCCAAAGGCAAGAGAAGCAAGGGAAAAAATGAACTATTGGGACTTCATCAAGATCAAAAGCTTTTGCACAGCAAAGGAAACAGTCAACAAAACCAAAAGACAACTGACAGAATGGGAGAAGATATTTGCAAATGACATATCAGATAAAGGGCTAGTATCCAAAATCTATAAAGAGCTTAGCAAACTCAACACCCAAAGAACAAATAATCCAATCAAGAAATGGGCAGAGGACACGAACAGACATTTCTGCAAAGAAGACATCCAGATGGCCAACAGACACATGAAAAAGTGCTCCACATTACTCGGCATCAGGGAAATACAAATCAAAACCACAATGAGATACCACCTCACACCAGTCAGAGTGGCTAAAATGAACAAATCAGGAAATGACAGATGCTTGCGAGGATGTGGAGAAAGGGGAACCCTCCTACACTGTTGGTGGGAATGCAAGCTGGTGCAACCACTCTGGAGAACAGCATGGAGGTTCCTCAAAAAGTTGAAAATAGAGCTACCCTACGACCCAGCAACTGCACTACTGGGTATTTACCCTAAAGATATAAATGTAATGATCCGAAGGGGCACATGCACCCGAATATTAATAGAAGCAATGTCCACAATAGCAAAACTATGGAAAGAACCTAGATGTCCATCAACAGAAGAATGGATAAAAAAAGATGTGATATATGTATATATATATACCATATATATATATATACATATATATACATATACACAATGGAATACTATGCAGCCATCAAAATAAATGAAATCTCTTACGACAACGTGGATGGAACTAGAGGGTATTATGCTTAGCGAAGTAAGTCAATCAGAGAAAGACAGCTATCATATGATCTCCCTGATATGAGGAAGTGGAGATGTGATGGGAGGGGTTTGGGGAGCAGGAAAAGAATAAATGAAAGAAGATGGGTTCAGGAGGGAGAGAAACCATAAGAGACTCTTAATCTCACAAAACAAACTGAGGGGTGCTGGGGGGGAGGGGGGTAGGGAGAGGGTGGTGTGGTTATGGACATTGGGGAGGGTATGTGCTATGGTGAGTGCTATGAAGTATATAAACCTGGTGATTCACAGACCTGTACCCCTGGGGCTAATAATACATTATATGTTTATAAGAAAATAAAAAAATTATAAAAAAAAAAGTAAGCTACTTGTAGGCTTTTTTTTTCTTGGTCTCTTTTTTTCACTGTAGTCTAGGTAGTTCTGGGCATCGAGTTCATACTTATGACACATTTTTGAATGAATCAAGGAGTTAATGAATGGATTATAGTGATTACTAGTACAGTAATTCATTTAAATGAAGCAAAGACAAAACTGAGAGAATCTGAGACCTTGAATACCCTTGGTTTGTAAGCACTACCTTGAAACCAAATGATGTTGCCTTTTACCAGGAAGTAGATGTTGCCAGGCATTGGATGTTCAGAGGGCTAATTCAGTTAGATGTTGTATTAAACCCATGAAAGTCTATACTTTTAAATGCTAGTTTAGAAAAACTGTCTTAAAACACAAGTTTCTTTAGAGTATTCATATGTAGTGGATGCTTTTGAGAAGGTTTTGTGATGACAAAATCTCCAAAAGCATTGTGCATTCGGTTTGATAATTCATCTGAACTTGACCTTGCAGAAAAGGGCATATTTTAGACCATCTAATAAATAAAATGTATCTGCATTTAAACTTTTTCTCCACAAAAATGTTAAAAGGAAAGGTTTCAAAACATAAATCCAGCACCCAAGTGAATTGGCTGCAGTTTTATGATCAACAGTAAAAGCTGTCATCTGAATTGTCAATTATACACAAACTAGAAGGTCTTCAAGGAGGTCTCCACACAAAGGACTTTAATGACTCCCAAAAAGTCTGCATTAGAATATGTGTCAAGGAACAGCTAATTAATAGGTGCCTGGAAAGGAAAGACTGACATTAATGTAAATTAATGACATTATGGAGTATGGTGACAATCCACAACTGAGGATTTACATAATCAGTCATTATAGCTCCCCGGTTGTCTCCCAGGTCAATAATGTGCAGTTTTAAGACATGCTAATACATATTTACTCATTAAGTTACAATGGCTTCTAAGAGAGAGTGTGGGTCTCGGGTTTAATTAATTCATATTTAAATTATAATAGCAGATAACTGCTTCACAGATTGGAAATAAAATACTTAAATTAAAAAAATGTAGATTAAATATAGGTCATGTAGAAAAGTCTTTGTGTTTCTCATTTATATTGTAAAGACAGTTGATGAGCCTCGTAATTAGAGGCTCAATTGAGACAGGGTCTTAGATCTGTATTTGCCTTGGATTACCAGAAAAGACTACACAAGATGTCCCTTGGCAAGCAAGGAGGAGGCAAAGGGTGGGGCATCGGGTAGAAGAGATGAATTTGTTACCTTTTATTTGTGGCATAAAAGTACAGCAGAGTCTCAAAGCAAAATGCCAACTGTGATGAGAACAAATTATTCCAGGTCCTCGGGATTCTTCGTGACCCTTAAAAGTGGAAAATCGCTAAGTGATAATTACATTTGATACTTTGAAGTAGCTAGTCTAATATATATTTTTGCTTCTGGATTGCCTCAACCTATCACAAAAAAAGAATGCAAAATGAGGCTTGCTACTTCGATGAGGCCAATCATATTGACCTACTTGTTCATGTAAATCCAGTACTTCCTAAGCAATGTTCTGGCCCCAGAGGCTTACCTCTACTTATTGCAATAGTGAATCTCCTATATGCTGCAATATGTTTTCATGTTTTCAAAAATGTCAAGGGGCTATGCTTGTGGCAAAGTCTTCCCAGTCCATCGTGGAACATGAAAGCTATGGTCCGTCTGTATCATTCCACATCACTGCCAAAGTCATCTACACACAGAGAAGCGAGACACGTACTCATCTCACTGCTAGGGATAGAGGCCAAATTCCTGCCTTTAAAATATACATGAGAGTGGGTAGATGTTTCTCTTAGAAGCCACACAAAATGTTTTTGGGTTCCCAAATGGCTGCATCTTTTTGGAAGTTGGCCTCTCCTATTTTAGAGAGGTCACACAGCCCAGTATGGGGGCAATTTATCATATCATGATGCAAATGCCTTTCAAATCGGCTGCAAGGCATTGCTGTCAGAGCATTTGGCTGCACCAACACTTCATTTAGCGATCAGCATTAATCCCTCATTTGCATGGACACTGACTTCTCTCCTCAAATGACATTAATAGGCATTATAAATCTACTTTGTACTTGCTAGCACTATGCCAAGATATAATGCTATGGGAAAGAATTATATGGGAATTGCTTTGGACAGCCAGCCTATGTGTGTAGTCAGCATCATTCAATGTCCCTGCCAGTCAGAATTTGGTAACTCAAAGGTGGGACATAGAAGATACCAAAATAATGATAAAAACTTGCCTAAGTTTAAAAAAGGCTGATGCTTAAAAACAGATTATCTCAACTGTGATTGGGAAAGATAGCATAATATGTTTTCAGATCGTCTGAGTCAAATTCTGGTCCAGAGAAGAATTTGGGGGGAAGTGATAAAATGGGTAAGATGTGTGATAATAAGTGACTTCTTAAAAAAAACGTGTGTGGGATCAACAGCATTAGATCATTCTAACTAGTAAATTCTATAATTTTGAGGGCGGTACCCCAGATGAAATGGTTGTAGTCCATAATAATTAGCCATTTGAAATCACAATGGAACACACGTTTGGGACCATACTTTCTTAACAGACAGTAGAGAAAGGAGAAAACAAGGCAGAATTTGGTCTAATCCCCACAGAGACTTTTTACAAAGGCACTGAAATATGTTGCTAAAAATGAGTCACCCAAGAATCAGCTGGATACAGATCTAGTCATTCACAGTGGTCAGCCTCTGTGTTACATAGTCGTCTTTATTCTTAGAGACTGGGGCTAGTTCCCCGTTGTCACACTTCCATAGGGTGTATCTTGCCTGAAGCCTCCTTTTTAAAAAGAAACTATTCTCTCAAATAGGTCTAAGGAGCAGCTCTCAAAATCCAGAGAAGTTTCTATTTCCTGGTTAGACGGGGTAGTTTGTGGCAGGCCAGTGCACACACTAAGAACAACTAGAAAAGCTATCTAAAATACAAAAGTCATCTTTTGAAAGGTGTCAGACAGTTCCCTAAGCAAGAAGGATAAGGGGAGTTACAATTTCATAAAAAGAACTGCAATCTGTAGTTTTGCTTGGGAGGCACTTGGCATTTCCGAGTGTGGGATAGAGACAGATCTAAGATCTCTCTGGGTAGAAACATCCTCCTGGGGAGAAAGAAACCATGAGGGCTTTGAAAGAGCTTATGGGGCTGGAGTGAAAAAATTGGAGAGTTGAGTGGCCTCCAACTCCTGACAGTTTTCGCCCGCAAGTCATTTGCTGAATTCTGAAGGAGCACAGTGTAGGGGAATAAGAAGCTAAGCCACAGACTTCTAAGAAGTAGAGTGGAATTTTCTGACTCTCATCTTTGCAAAACGAAGGTGAGAGTTCAGAACCTGTCAGTGGGAAAGACCTCAAGAAACGCCCCAAGCTCTTATTTGAAAGCTATGGAGGGCTATGACATATGAAGGGCATTGAACAAAAATGTAAATGTATTATTACTGAAACCCAGTTTAACAGTTTCTGGATTAGATTAAGGTGATTAGCTCCCTAACCTCACCTGTTGAGAATGGGAAACTTTTATTCTTCTTTGGGAAAAGTTAATATCATCAGTAGCCACTGTAGTTATTTTGTATAAAATATCTATTATTCCATATAAACAAATGCTGGAAATGCCAAGACACAGGACCATATAACCAAGAGAAAAAATAGATACCCACAAGTACCTAGATATTAAAGTTACTACACAAAGATTTTCAAATAACTGTAATTAGTATTTCATGAAAACAGAGGAATAGATAGCAAAATAGATGAAAAGATAATTTCAGCAGAGAATTGAAATTGTAAAATCATATAGAAATTCTAGGCCTAAAAAAATATCTCAAATTAATGGGATAACTTAACAACATCAGGCATAGCAAAAGATAAGATTAGTAGAAGATGATGTCAAAACATATTTTCTACTAACATGGTAATAACATTCCTATTCAGTGCAATAAGGCAAGAAATTAGAATAAAAGACACAGAGATCGAAAAGGAGGGTATTCAATGTTCATTAATTGCAAATAACATGATTGTGTACCTAGAAAATGCAAAAGCAATCTATAGACATCTGTTAGAATTAATAAACGGGTTTAGCAAGGCCACTACATATGAGGTATTACATAAAATTATCCTGTATTTCTACATATCAGCAACAAAACAATAGAAAATAAAATTTTAACATTTACACAGCACCAAAAACATACAATATGTAGGAATGAATCAAATGAAAACACTCAACAGAAGTTACACAGAGGTTTTAAAGATTTAGGTAAATGGAGGGATATATCATGTCCATGGATTGGATTCATTATTGTAAAGATATATTTCAGGTAATTTATGGAGTCAAAAAATCTCAATCAAACTCCCAGTAGTGTTGTGGGG
>ML098155.1:11299-26570 GCA_003697995.1 Taxidea taxus jeffersonii | reverse complement strand
AGGAAAGTATAAAAACAATATTATTAAATGGATTATGCTCTTAAAACAGTAAGGCCTTCCTTGTTCCAGTCAAAATTAGTTTAAACGGTAACACACCCGCTCATTCTCATCTGGTTATACTGAACATCAAATAGCCTAAACTTTCCATTTCTCTTTAATGTTGTCTTTACTGGAGACACAGAAATGGTTGACTGATATAATTATAGTTGATAATTATATAATTATGATTGTACTTGGTCTAAGTAATGATTTATGCAAGAGAACTTTTAACACTGGCCAGTAATGCATATATTCCAGTTACACAATTTGACAAGTGTGAGAATACCAAGTCCTCTCCCGCACACTGCTGTGTTCCCAGAGCTTTACAGAGACAAATGCATTGGCCTTCTGCACACTCATGCCATAAATTATCAGGTGGAGCCGGAGTCACTTACCCTAAGCAGCCCAGAATGTAAATTGAGCTGTAAGCAAATACAAACAACACTCGAAAATAGAGGAGAAAGTAATATCATGAGAGGAAAACATAGAGATGATAGACTTCTGGAAAGTGAGGCACATTGGCTCAACCTTCACATGTTTTTAAGTTAGAAGATTATTTGGGAAACTTCCTTACCCAGACAGGCTTTCCTGATTAATCCTCTCATTTTTCAGAGAAAACTCTTCTCACTCCCCAAAATTTCCTTGAAATTATCTCTCTAGATTGGGAAAAAGACAGAAGGAACAGCTGTTTGCTACAGCATTATTGCCCAGTGACTATTTGTATGTGCATGTGTTTCCTACTCTGTTTTTCTGGGAAAAGTAGGAGCTCAGTCCAACCCATGATGATATATTTTTTTAAATATCTTATTTATTTATTTGACAGAGAGAGAAATCACAGGTAGGCAGAGAGGCAGGCAGAGAGAGGGGGAAGAAGGCTCCCTGCTGAGCAGAGAGCCTGATGCAGGACTCGATCCCAGGACCCTGAGATCATGACCTGAGCCGAAGGCAGAAGCTTAACCCACTGAAGGCGCCCCCCATGATGATATCTGAAGTAATCTGGTTTTACATCTCAGGAACTAGGTAAATTAGTAGTTTATTTTCTCACTCTAGAAGTGATACTAGTAGAATAATATGTTTATCACAGAACTGTATACCCTTGAATTGTAGTTCCAAATAATAAAATAAGATGATAAAAATATAACTGTAATTTAATAAAATCAATTATTCCACCAACAACTACTCACTGAGTACTATTAGGCACATTTATTGGGCTTTCATTATGTGCTACACACTCTGTTATTGGCTCTCTATGCCATTATTCCATTTGATGGTAATAATGATCCTTCAAGGTAGATATTATGATTGTGCCCATTTCGTAGATGAGGAAATTTGGCCTTAAAGTCTGCAGAATTTGCCTAAAGTCACTCAGCTAGTCAGGGCCAATGCCAAGAACTCAAACCAGGGCTTGTCCAATTCCATAACCTACAATATTAACTACCATACTTTCCAGCCCATGCATTTTAAAAAGGGCTTTTCTGATTAAGGAGCAAATTAATATAATGAAATGAGAGTCTAGCATAACGTTATTTTATCTTTATTAGAAGCAAAGTGTGCAGTTCAAAGAACACTGAATTAGAACTTTGACAACTAGAGTTTAGTTGTCAAACTAGTGTGACAAAGGGA
Organism: Taxidea taxus jeffersonii; assembly: GCA_003697995.1. Taxonomy (NCBI): domain Eukaryota; kingdom Metazoa; phylum Chordata; class Mammalia; order Carnivora; family Mustelidae; genus Taxidea; species Taxidea taxus. The sequence continues at coordinate 24,908 of ML098155.1, read as the reverse complement.
AAGTCTCTTAAATTCTCTAAAGTTCTTCATATGTAAAAAGAAGGCTGAAATAGAGGATTTGGGAAAGATCTGCAGGTCATGATATAACTTGCTATGAGGCCTTGAGGGATGAATAGGAGTTTATCTGGTATGGGAGAGAATATTCAAACCAGAGTAAGTGATTCATTGTGTTATTTTACTGCATGCTCAAGTCATTTTAAAAATCAATTTCCAATTATTTTTTCGTCATTCTCAATGAATCTTAAGTGATTCACTTAACCTACTTCTGAGAGTACACATTTCTCTTTATAGGTTCTTCACAAAGGTTTACTTTTGTGTATCATCATTGTCATGGCTGGTCCTCCAATGAGCTTCCCCATAATAGTCTCCTCTCTTTAAATCTGGGCCTCTCTGTGACTTGTTTTCCACTAAAAGAATATAACAGAACTGAAGCTGTATGACCTTGGACTTAAGTCATAAGAAACCTTAAACTTCTACCAAGTTTCCTGGAACATTCCACTTTGGGATGTTCCCTTTGGAAGCCAGCTACCATGTAATACATGTGACATCTCTGGACTCTCACATGAGGAGCCCAAGTCACACAGAGAGGCCCTATGTTGATGCTCTGGTCCAAACCTCCACAGAGCTCAGTGAGCAGCCAGTATCAAGCACCAGACATGTGAATGAACAAGTGCTCTTGGGCAGCCCAATAGAGACTTCCAAAAATTATAGCCTTGGCTGTCATCTGATGGCAACCAAATGAAAGACTTCAAAGGAGAACTACCCAGCAGGGCCCTGTTATATCACAAAACTGAGAGAGAATTAAAAAAAATTTTTAAATGAAATTTGTTATAGGTAACCAGAACAACGATAGATAACCAGAGCGGCCATATTAGATTTAAAACAGGGAAGCAAAATGAAAATGCCATATTTAAATCATTTTAATTATTATACATGTAAAATGTATATGTTCCTTCAAATATGCTGGTTGTCATTGAATTTATTTATTTATTTAAGTTTAATTTTCTTTGAAAGAGAGAGAGAGAGCTCGCGTGCAGACATGCACACATGTGCAGGTGGGTAGGGAGGGGAAGAGGGAGAGGGAGAGAGAGAGGATCTTAAGTAGGCTCTATGCCCAGAATGGAGCTGGATGCAGGGCTTGATCTCACAACCCCAAGATCATGACCTGAGCGAGAGTCAAGAGTATGATGCTTTACCGACTGAGCCATGCAGGCGCTCCTCCATGAAATTTATTTCTAACCTGACTGTTAGGCAGAATAAAACTTAATAAATATGTTCATCATGACTTGGCATATACTGTCTCTTCATTTACTTTTATTCTTAAGTAACTTGAGTGGTTTCACAGATGAAATGTTATACTTCTCCAAGATACTCTAGTTGTTTGAATCTCAATCTTACTGATATTCTGTGCAACCTACTATTGTCTTGCTACATTAGAATGCTCATCAGTTTTATGGTCTCTTTCATTTGTCACCTTATAAAAGTGAACAATCTTTCTGTCTCTATAGAAGTGCATTCAGGATATCAAAACTTGCTTTTTGTTGCCAGTTGCATTTAAGTTTGGATAGGCATGTCCTATTTATATTTGGGGATCGATATATTCCAAATATAATTATTTTTAGACATCTTGGGGTTTTTTATGCTACTTTGAAAAAAAATATCCTTGGAATCAAACCACCCTGTAAACTACCTTAAGAAACTATCAGTTTTAGACAAAAATGTGAATTTTCCAACACCACCCAAGTTTGTTGCCTGAACAAATCAGGAATTAAAGTTTCTTTTACTCTTGTTGTATCTTACAAATAAACTGAAATCAAGAGCTTGAAGACATTTGCCTTCAGGGGTTGATATAAATCATGTCTACATGTCATCATTGTTGGTTTGGTTTTCTGTATTAAATCTGAGACTCAGAAGAAAACATGGGTATTAAATCAGATTTAGAAAAAAATCTGTGTGGTGACATACAAGTATATTCACTAAAAAAATTTCAATATATATATATTTTAAAAGCATGTTCTAAATATCTATTATATATAATCTCTCCTGATCATTGAAAGAGATCAAAAGATTTTTCAGTTTTAAAAATATTGAATGTCAGTGTCTATTCTTTTTTTTTTTTAAAGCTGAAGAGAGAGTGAGAGGGGCAGGGGGTGCAGAGAGAAGGAGACTCTCAAGCAGATTCCATGCTGAGTGTGGAAACTGATATAGGGTCTGTCTCACAACTCTGAGATCATGACTGGAACTGAAATCAGAAATCAGACACTTAACCAACTAAGCCACTCAGGAGCCCCACCAATGCCCTTCTTGACTAAAATTTATTGAATGTTATTCACTGTGTTCTGGGCCTTCAAAGGGAGTATACTGTTAAGGAATCATTTTCTTCCTCTCAATATATTTCTACCTTTTGATCAATTTTCTTTCCTTCAGTTTCATATACAACATTCATGGTTGTATTTCTAGGTTTTCCCAGATAAAGGAACATGGCATTTCTTTTTTTTTTTTTTTAAGATTTCTTTTATTTATTTTAGAGAGTGAATACGTGCAACTGGGGGAAGGGACAGAGGGAGAGTAAGAATTCACAAGCAGACTCCTTGCTGAGTGTGAAGCCTGAGGGCTTGAATGATCCCAGGTCCTAACATCATGACCTGAGCAGAAATCAAGAGTTGGCCGTCTAATCGACTAAGCCACCCACCCCAAGGACTTGGCATTTCTTAATCTTTGCCACTGTAAATATACTATTATTTGCATATTTGCATTATTATTAAAGCTCAGTAAGACCTTCTTCCAAAGCAATCAATGGCCTTTCATAAGTCGGTTCTACCCTTGACATAATTTACTAATTTGTATATGGCACTTTGATAGTTTACAGATTTTCAAATATTTTTCTGCTACTAGCCATGACAGAAGGATGACCATGTGTGGGATACCCTCCCACCCATAGCACAAGAGACATGAGCAGTATGCCGGATCAGACTATGGCTTTCCATACTTCACAGTGCTATGTGGACCTAAATAACACGTAATTTCAACCTATTAGAGGATTGACTGCAAATCTACTCCAATTTAATTTTAAAAAGTAAATCACTTACAGACTATATTATTTTGACCAACCATTACTAGAAACATGTTACTTGCTCTAATCCTCTTAACTAATAGCAATATATGTGACATGACATTAATTGGACTGTTGGAGAATCACAATTCTATACTATTTCATTATTTCGTGAAAATTGTCTAATTTATCTGCATAATGTTGTTCATAACATTCTCTTATCCTCTTAATGTCTGTGGGATCTATTCTGCCTTTCATTTCTAACATTGGAAATTTGTGTCATCTCCTTTCTTTGACTAGTCTGATTAATATTTTCCTTGAGCAATTTCATTTTCAGAAAAACCAGCTTTTGGTTTCATTGATTTTATCTACTATTTATTTGCCTTTTCACTAATTTTTACTCTTATTTTTATTATTTCTTTCTTTCTGAAGGAAATTCTGCTAAATTTATATTGTTCTTTTTCTAGTTTCTTAAGATTGCAACTTGAAGTTCTTCTTAGGTCTTTCTTTCTTCATTCTGAGTGTAAGCATTTTCATGCTATAAATTTCCTTCTAATCACTTCTTCACCTGCAACCTACCAATTTTGATATGTTGCATTTTCATTATCATTCAGTTCAAAAGTAAATTTTCCTATGGGAAAGTTAGGCCTTTGGATTATTTAGGATGTGTTGTTAATTATCAAATATTTAGAGATTCGCAGATATGTTACTAATTTTTAGTTAAATTCCACACTAGTAAGAGAATACAGTTTGTATGATTGTAATTCTTTTAAATTTATGAGACTAGCTTTGTGGCCCTGACTGTAGTCTATCCTGGTGAATGTTCTATATGTTCTTAAAAAGAATGTGTCTTACCATTGTTGGGAGGAGTTCTTTAGAAATGTCAATTAGGTCAAATGTTAATATGGTTATTTCAAGCCATCTATACTCTTACTGATTTTCTATCTACCTGTTCTATCAATTACTAAGAATGTTGAAATCCTCAAATTGTTGACCTATTTCTCCTTTTAAAGCTCTTAGTTTTTGCTTTAGCTTATTTTTTTAAAATATTTTATTTATTTATTTGACAGAAAGAGAGAGAGAGAGAGAAGAAAGGCAGACTCCCCACTGAGCAGGGAGCCTGATGCAGGACTTGATCCCAGGACCACAGGATCATGACCTGAGCTAAAAGCTAACACTTAATTGACTGAGCCACCCAGGCACCCCTGCTTTAGCTTATTTTGAAGCTCTGTTCCTAGGTATATAAACATACAAGATTGTTACATATGCTTGATGAATTTTTATCATTATGAAATGTACCTCTTTATCCGTACTAATATTCCTTACTCTGAAGTCTACTTTGAGTGATGTTAATGTCATTAAAGCTCTTTTTAAAATCATATTTATTGAGGTATAATTTACACATAAAAAATTCACCAATTTTAAGTTTAATTTAATTGGTAAGTTCTGATAAATATGTGGGGTTGTGTAACCATCATCACAGTTATGATAGAACATTTCCCTCACTATGACAAGTCACCTTCTGTCCGTTTGTGGTCAGTCTCTTCCCCCCACTCCCGACATGTGATATGCTTTCTGTCTCTATTGTTTTTCCTTTTTCAGAATGTTATATGAATGGAATCACAACACGTAGCATTTGGAGCTTGGGCTTTTTTGATTTAGCATAATGTGTTTTTAACCCCATTGTTAGTTTGTTCTTTGTTACTGCTTAGTAACATTCCATTATACGGACAGACCACATTTTGTTTACCCACTTACAAATAGAAGAGTATTTGTGTTTCTTTAACTTGGGGCCATTCTATAAAGCTACTGCAAAATTTAGGTACATGTTTTTAAATGGAATTATCTCTTTATTTCTCTTGGACCAATATCTAGGTGTCCCATTGCTAGATCGTATGGTAAGACTAGTATCTGAAACCCTAGAATGGTGGTCTTAGGCTATCTTTCTTTACTCCACACACTTCTAATTAATGCAAGACTCAGTCCCAAAAGTTATGAAATCATGACTCCATAATGAACACTGTGCCAGTTAAAAGGCATACACCACAAAAACCTGACATTTATAGGTAGACATTTTAAGCCCGTAAGGGCCAATAGAGACCACGTGAAGCCTGAAAAAAAAGTCAAGAAAATTAACAGCTTAAATTCTGATCTTAATTCTATTTGGAGAATGTAAAAGTTTTTCAAGATTACAATAAGTAGCAATTTCTGAAAATGGGAATACGTAAAACTACTGACCCAGTCCAAATCCCCGTTTAGAAATTCATCTATGCAATTCAAATATACTTGACATTCAGACACTATATTTAATTGGTAGACGTTACTTTTTAAGGATACAAGGAGTTTTTCCTACACACCTAAATAATTACTGTGAATATAATTTGGGCCTTGATTGATGGCTTTGTTCATTTTTCGCACTTGCAGCAGACCTCTGTATCCGTTTAAGACGAAAGTGGCTAGAATCACTCCAGCTCCCAATTGCAACTGAAACAGGTAAAGGAGATCGAAGAGCCGAGACGCAGGTAATAACACTGCTGGCTTGGAGAATCTGACATTTAAATCTCCCTGCCCTTCCCGGCCGCGGCTGCCTCCGACAGCCGGGCGTGTCAGAGACTGAACGTAGAGGAGAGAAGGGCTGGGCTTTGCCTGGCCGTGCGCGACGACGCGCTAGCCTTGGCCTTCGCAGCAGCACTTGAGGAGCCCACTGGCAGGGCCGCTCGAACGCCCCCGCTGCCCTCCACGAATCCCGCAGCAGCCCGGCAGGTGTGCGCGGTGCGCGCGCACGCAGTGCGTGCTGGGTGCGGGTCTCGCCGGCGGAGGGGCTGCTGGGCGCCTCGCGGAGGCTGGTTGGCTGGTGGGTGTCGGCCTCCCTGCCTTCCCGCCTCCTTCTCGTCTCGCGCTGGCCGGGGATGCTCGCGCGCGGCGCCCCCTTGCCTGTAAGCCGGCGGTCCCGGGGGTGTGTGTGGGGGGTGGCGTGTGTGAGTAGCTGGGAGGGGGCCGCGAGGCGCTCGGAGGAGAGCTCGCCCGGGTTAGTCCGCCGCCGTCACCTGACTCGTTGGAGCAGCCACAGCTGAGGTGGGGGCGGGGATGGGAACGCGGCGCGGATCGCTAGAGAGACGCGGCAGCGCCGGCGGAGGAGGCGGCGGCGGGCGGGTACAGGCTCCCGGGGCCACGGGCGGCTGGCGCAGGGACCCCGGAGCTGAGGGCGGGGGGCCGCGCTAGGGCTGGAGGCATCTCGCCCCGGGGCACCGGGTCCGCGCGCGGCCGCACACACCCACTCGGCGCGGCTTCCCTCGGCGGCCCAGGCGCCGCTCATCCTGCGGCGGGCGGCGCCGCTCCTGGGGCGGGGTGAGTACCCGTGGCCCCGGCGTGGCCCCCTCCCCCGCGCCGGGGCAGCGCGCGGATCCGGAGAGGATAATCTTAGGGCGCGGAGAAGGGCAGCGGCTGGGTGACAGCTCCGCGGCGCGCTCGAGTGCGGGCGGGGGGCTGGGCTGGGCTGTCAGCCCGTCTCGGCTCCACTGCCAGGAAGGGCGAGGCGCCGAGAGACTCCGGCGCCTCTGCAGAGCCCCCGGGCGGCCCCTGCGGCAGAGATTGGGGGCGAGGGGAGGGGACTCGGGCGAAGGGCCTCGGCGGGGCTTTGGAGGAGGTGGCGAGGAAGGAAGGGGAGGCGAGGGCATAATATGGCGCAACGCTAGGATAATCTCCACGGCGCCCGAGGGAGGACGAGCCCACTGCTGCAGCAGCGCGAGGAGGAGGGAAACGGTCAGGGCTTGGGTATCCGATTCATCCCCCGGAGCCTGCGGGCTACGAGGAAGAAACGCCGGGGCAGGCAAGCGGGAGGTGGGCACCCGGTGGTCCCGGCGCCCAGGGAATAAGCCCGACGCACGCCGGGGCTGGTCGGACACGCGGGGATCAGGTTGCAGGCAAAGTGCAGACTGACAGGCGGGCGCCGGAGGGGAGAGGCGGGCGACAGGGCGAGTGGGACCCGGGCGGTGTCACGAAGCTGGGACCGGAGCCCGTGCCGGGGTTCCGTGACGGACCTACTCTTGTTGGAGACCCCTCTAGATGCGTCTCAGCCAGCAGCGGGGCTTAGCGCGTTGCTGGCTCCTAGAGCTGGTACCAGGGCGGGGACGGAGAAGAGAGCCGCCGTGCGGCTGGAGGAGGCAAGGCCGGGGTGCTCGGCGGGTAGGGTCTGCGGGTTTAAAGCAGGACCATCTCCCCTTCCTTCCCGCAGAAGAGGAGGTGATAGACACAGCCGGAGAAGATGTCGGGCCAAACGCTTACGGATCGGATCGCCGCCGCTCAGTACAGCGTGACAGGCTCCGCTGTTGCGAGAGCGGTCTGCAAAGCCACCACTCATGAAGTGATGGGCCCCAAGAAAAAGCACCTGGACTGTAAGCATCTTTTTATATAAGTGGGACATGCGCACGACAGAGGCGCCCTGGATGCCGGCGTGCGGCCTGGGCTTGCTGTCGGTAATGCTGCAGCTTTCAGAAGTCACAGCTGGGCTGCCCCTGAGCTCGAAATCTCCAGACCTGGAGGTGTTGCCTTGGGTCAACTCTGAAACCTTGTTTGTGTATGAGCCATTTTTTTTTTTCTCCTGTTGACCTCCAAGGTCTTGGTGGAGGAAAAAAACAAAAACAAACTTTGTGTATTAATACTATAAAATACTGAGGAATTGTACATTCTGGATTAGGCACTTTCGCCTTTTTTTCTTTCTCCGCACCCACCCCTTTGTCCAGGTTACAGGAAATCAGGGGTTGCATAGTCATATACCGCCCCCAAAAAGAAAAGAGTAAGAAAGATGAAATCATAAAAGGTCAGACTTGTCACCCTAGTTTTCTAAATACATTTTTGAATAGTTTTTAAATAGTGCCTTTTTCAGTGTGGCTGCTGAGTTTTCGTGTGTGAATGTGGGTGTGTGAGTGTATGTTGTATGTAACCACACCAAACTGAAATAAATTCAAGCTATTGAATGAGGAAATTGGACTTCAGAGATAATGGCGATTTCATTTTACACATCCTGGCACACTTCTTTGTCCCTTTCTCAGAAACTGCTGGGCAGAATGACTATGCTGTGGTCACAAAATGGATGTGCTTTCCCAGCATTTGAGATGGTGCACTTTTACAAGAAAACATTTCATTCATAATGCTTTTTCTTTTTATTGGTTATTTGATGGAAAAAAAGCTTTTAGTTTGGAATCTATGGATTTCTGATACAAATTTTTCATTGGATTATCACAATCAATATTTTGTTATTGAAGGACAAATAGGGACTTAGAAAAAGGCTTTCCATTTAAAAACATGGACCCAAAATATGTTCTATAGCAGCTGTTCAGTCTTTGTGAGATGCTTAGGATCCGCTCTGATATGATGTTTGTTGGTACAGGTCAGTATTGGCCTAAGAGACACAAGTGTAGCCATACCCATTTCCCATCTGGCTTCCTTTGCCCATTTTCTGGGTTTCTTTTGCTTCAGGCCTTCCCTAGTGTCTGCCTTGTGCAGCTGAGAAAATGGCACTAGTGTTAGAATTGACTTTAGTCCTATTATGTGTATAAGCACAGCTTGATGGAGCTTACAGCCGGACATTATAAGGGTTGTCTAGCCTTGTGAGGCTGTTGTGTCATAAAATTGAGTAATTTTGCTTTGAGAAGCTTGTCTGGGGAAAACAGCATTACTCCTTTCCTGAGGGAATTTTTAACAGAATTTTTGATACAGTATCATGCGTTATATATGCAGTACAGGGGGAAGAGGCTGCCAGGGCACCTAACAGAAGTGGAAATTATAAATTCATGACCAGCTCATTTTGCTGCAGCATGCTGAATCATTTAGCCATCTTTCCATCAGTTTCCCCAACCCTGGAAAGGTGACTCGTGTCTTCAAGGTATGTGTCAGTCTAGGAAATACTCATAATAAAAAAAAGCTGTAGGTAATGGATTCGCTAAATGCTATGAAAATGGTGGATCAATATATCAATACATTTCACAGAACATTCACAGATTTGAGCATTTCATTAAAACATTCGGATGAAGACTCACTTTTCTGTATCTAAATATTTGGCCACCTTAATCTTTTAGATCTGGATGGCCTTTTAAAAATTTTCCAGGTGGGAGGTTTTCCAGTATCTCCAGCATAAGTTAGTGAGTGTGGTGATTTTGAAGATGTGCAACATAAGGGGGAGATTCTGTATTTAGAAAGCAGTTGAAGCAGGAATTGGTATTGAATTATTAATGTGAATAATCATAACAGCTAAACATTTATTGAGCAGTTACTATATGCCTGGCCCTGGGCTTTATATTACTTATTTCTCACTGCTTGACAGGTGCAGGGAAGATAATTAACAGCTTTTAACCACTTCACTTCACTGCTGTCTGTGGTTTATTTAGTCATGGTTTCTGTTGGGAGGGGGGATGGAACAGTATTAGCCTGAATGGTTTAATTTCCAAAAATACCCATCCTTGTATGGCTTTGTGTGAAATCAAGGAGCACAACCCACACCCTTATTGCAATCTCTTTGATATACACGAAGAACTTTAAATTCGGTCAGTTAAAGAAAATGAGTGAAAGACAAGTACTAAAAAGTATTGGTTTTTCTTTTTGATGTTTTGCTTTTTGAATAAGTAATAAAATAAATTAACTGCACTTAAAAACAACTTTTGGGCAGAATTTGGAAAGACAGATATCATATTACTGTCTGATATCACATTACTGAGAAATGTAGGGAAATTTTGAAAATAGAAATATTGTTGTATTTATATGCATTGTAAGAAGGCATCTTTGCTTGGAATTCCTTGTGAAGATCTTTTAAATAACAGTTGGCTACCTTAGTAATTTATTCACAGGTTTTCAGTAACACCAGTTATAAAAGTGAATCACACCTATTATTAGAACATGCAAACACATAACTAAGTTTTCCTATAGGCACTGAAGCATTCTTAAGTAATGTTTTAGTTTTGAAAATATTGAATAGTAAGTAGTTGGGAGGAAAATCGCACAATGTAGAGTTGGGGATCTGAGACCAAAAATTTTTTAATTTTAATTTGTTGTATAATTTTGGGGTTAGGAGTTTAGGTTGAAAGATTATAAGATTAAAGTTTATGGTTTTGTGATTTTTTCCCCCCAGATATTAGGTTAACTGAATAGGCTCCATATTATTTATTCAAAGTCCTGGTTTAAAAGATATTTTTTTCTCTGTAGGTTGATAGGCCAGGAAAATTATTATTAATTCTGGTGATTTATAAAATCATGCTTCATGATATATGGTTTAAACATTTACAGGAATGATTTAACATCCGGGGGCAGAAATATATATGGTGAGAAGGTAGAGATAAAGAAATTCTAGAGATAAAGAAATACAGTCTCAGATTTTTCCCCTTTTTTTCCAGTAACAGTCAAGTTTCTTAGCAGAAAAATATATTCAGGAAAGCTTCACCATAATCAACAGTTATATATTGAATTTAAAATAATATTTTTAATATTCTAAGTAATGATTATGTATCTTAAGGTACTTCGGGATTATGTAAAGCTTTTATTCCATTCTCTACTATAATAATGTTGCCACTTACACATGAACCTTGATAAATATCTGACCCAGTGTTAGTTTGACATTAGTTTTTCAGGAGCACCTGTACATCCTTGTTTCCTTTAACTTGTAACTTTGTGTACTTATTTGGTAACACGTAAAAACATCCAGGATTCAGCAAGTATTTACCTTCTTGGTTATAACTGTTTTATGTTTTAGCTGCTTTTCCTTTTTCTCTTTTGTAGTTGATGGCATAAACCATAGCCCAAGTCAAGTAATAAGATAGTAAGATCCAGCAAGGCACCTAGTACCTACCCAACTGCTGTATCAATAAAGACCAACCAAGAAATAGACTCCACCCAACATAACACCTGCAGGGAGAAACTTGGAAAGTTTGACAGCTCTAGTGTAAGATTCATTTCTGTTCATAGCTTTTACCAACAATTTCTATATATGCTATATTGTTTTTTAAAAAAACAACCTCTTGGGCACCTGGGTGGCTCAGCCGGTTCAGCGGCTGCCTTCAACTCCGGTCATGATCCCAGGGTCCTGGGATCGAGTCCCATGTCGGGCTCCCTGCTCAGCGGAGAGCCTGCTTCTCCCTCTCCCTCTGCCTGCCGCTCTGCCTACTTGTGCTCTCTATCTCTCTGTCAAATAAATAAAATCTTTAAAAAAAAATAAAAATTAAAAAATAAATAACCTCTTTAACATCATCAATATTCAAACTTAGATATTACTGTTAATATCAAACCAAACCTTATGAAAAGTCAAATTGGTTATCCTAATGCTATTTTTCATTCTAAACCTCTTGAGGGTTTTTAGTAATGACCTTATGCCACATAATGAGCAAATGATTCAGGTTTTGAATTTTATGTTTGAGAAATACTGACTGAAATTTTATAAATGATTCCTGTCCTCCCAAATTAAGAAAAAAGTAAAATTTGGGGCATCTGGGTGGCTTGGCCAGGTGGGCTTCTGACTCTTGATTTCAGCTCAGGTTATGATCTCAGGGCAGTGAGACTGAGCCCCACATCAGGCTCCATGCTCAGCAGGGAATTGGCTGGACATTCTCTCTCCCTCTCTGTGCCCCTCTACCTACTTGCTCAAGCGCTCGCTCTCTCTCCCCCCCCAAATTATTTAATTAAAAGAATTTTATTTCTTATTAGAATATCTGGTAGAAGTAGTGGGAGATATGTACTGTGTTTTGATTCAAGTCAAATATTGGCTGCCAATTTATTGGCAAATATACCTGCCAATTTAATTTTATTCATAAAATATTTATAAATAAATTTTGTGAGTAACAGAATGAAATTTTAACCCTAAATTTTAATTAATTAATTACAGTAGATTTAAGTTTATTTGCTATACCTAAGCTCGCTTAGCAAAAATAAAATATATTTTGATTTATAGAAATGCTATTTGCACACCAATTCAGTTGATACCACACCTATATTTTTGATAACTTAATAAAGCTTTCTGTAGTGCACAGATCCAAAAAGTAAGCAGATTATTGAATAAAATTAATTAGATCAATGTATAAAAGTTTACTGAACACTAGAGTAACTCTCAACATGAGAAGTGTACTAATTTACTGTAAATAAATTTTCTTTTTGTTCCAGTTGTTCTCATTTCACTATTTGGTATTGATTAAATATACCCTCTCATTCTTCTATACCAAGGCATGCTCATGTTTTTTCTTGATTTCACCAGAAGACCCAGCCCAAGCATGGACATGGAGATAGTATATTTTAGGCAGTCAGGGAGAGCTGAGGGAAATACACTTTTGAAAAAGCATTGAGTCGATGATCATTGATACAGCAAATCTGTAAGGGGTCCAATCTGTATGGTCCACTGATATTCCCAGACACACTCAGCATGCCAGGACTGGGGCAGAGAAATCCTAGGAGGTACAGGGGTTGGCAGGATCAGGTAAAGCAGAGGAGTGGCAAAGAATCTCAGGTAATAGCAGGGAGCATGCTTTAGAAATGACTTAAAATAATTAAGCAGACTTTATGTTAGCTAATGGAACAGTAAGGATTTTTTTCTGGATCTTTTTACTTCCACATTTTCAGAGAAATCTTTTTGTGTGTGTGTGGTATGTTAATTCTATCTGGGTCACTTCGGATATTTTTTTTTCTCCTTTGGTGATCAGTGCGGTTGGCAGATTATGTTCTTAGAACCAGTATAAAATTGGTAATTCAAATCAATTTTTTAAATATTACAAAAACTAAACATGGAAAAAATATAAATTATATTCAGAGTAGGTAAATTCACATCTTAATTGAAATATTAGCTTGCAGCATTTTAGATTAAAATATCGATTTTTGGTACATTGCCATATGAGTTTTAATGTTTAATAAATGGCTGCTGAAGTCTTACCTGTAATTTAATCTGTGCACTTAGTTGCTATGGATCCATCTCTTAGCTTTCACAAATAAATATCCTTTAAATATCTTCCCTCCTCCCTTCAGATTGATTGATGCTGGGATAGAGTATTCTTGGAGCTTATCTAGGTTTCAATACTTGGTAAAGAAGGTCAGAAGTGACATATAACCCTCTTCCCTGAGGACCTAAGATGCTTTCCTTACAGAGTTGTATTTTAGGTGACTCAGCTTCTGAGCCAATTGCTACTGACTAAGCCTTCAAATATAAGCATAGTTTATTTAAACAATTTGAAAAGCCACTTTTCTTGCCATTAAAAATATTTATTCTCCAGTTTCACCTTGTTGGCAAATTTTTTTCTCTTCACCGAGAAACATTGTCTGCTTGTGAAGGGAAATGCTGGCTTTTGTTCTTAGGTGTTTTTGTACTGTGCTCTAGGTTTTGTTTCTCGTAAAGGCGAGACTAGTTGAATGGCATACCCAGTGTCAATTGCATGATCAGCTATAAGACAGGATGATGTCTTCCTAGGAGCAGCTGGGTGGAAGCACAGGCCAGAGAGAGAATTGTACCCTGAAGCCCACAACCTTCTTACAACTGGGGCTCTCTCTTCATTTGTATCAAACATGTGAGGATCCCTCCTGCCCTTCCATGGA
>ML098155.1:0-10899 GCA_003697995.1 Taxidea taxus jeffersonii | reverse complement strand
CCATAAACTTCCTGTATTATGCATCTTTAAGAAGGATCTAATGTTTCCTAAAGGATTTTGTGATATGCCATTCCTGGCTACTCAGGAGAGAGAGAAGATGCATCATTGTCTACTTCATGTGGCTTTGCTTTTTGGCCTCATCATTAATTATTCTCCCAGGGTTAGCACTTTTATTTTAAATGATAACTCTCTTCCTTTCAATATCAGTTATTTCGTCATCTGTATTTTTAAGCTCTCCTCTATCTCTCTTATATGCATTTTCAAGTATCTCCTTTTAAAACAAACAAAGCCACCTACACACAACTGTCCTTGGACCCTATGCCCTCTTCCAGCAACCAACCTATTGTCCCTTGTTTTTCTTTCACACCCAAGCTTCTTGAAACAGAAGTTCACCATTCCAAAGAAAACACACACAAGTCTACCCTTCTCTTTGGATATTCTGTGTCTTTGGCTTGATCCATGCATGAAGTAACAGGATTGCTGTTAGGGGCCAGGTATTGCCAACCCAATTGGCCAAGCCACTAATTTGAGAGTTATCCCTCATCTCTCACATCCAGTGGATGTTCAGTGATTAAAAACTCTCTGAAATCCCCTTCTGAACTGTCTCTGCTTTGCTTTTAGATCAGTAATAAACCTCATTTGTAAAAGGATGGTTAGTAATAGCACCTACCTCATTTCTGGTGAGGAATAAATGAGATAATGCATGTAAAATACCTAGCCCAGAGTTTGACACACAAAAGTGCAATGAATATCAGTTTTGTTATAACTGTTACTGTTAACCATTACTCTACAGTTGTTGTTGGTGCTACTGTTGCCCCTCCTAGTGTCATTACTGCTACTTCCACCACAACTACAGATAGGATCATTAGTGATTTGCCCTTACCACTTCTCCATGCTTGTTTTTTTCCTCCCTGTTTTCAGTTGCTTCAGTTTTCACATCAGTTCCAACTTTCCCTTTCTATAGTTTGGAAGTTTGAAATCTGTATTATTTCTGTTCTTAGTGATCCACCTTTAAAAATTTAATATGACTACTAAAACAGTGTCTTTTTATTTTCTTCCAGAGAAGAGAAACTTAGAAACTTTATTCCAACCATCCACTTCTTACTTACATGCTATGTTGTCTAGTATTTTAATTCTACTGTAGTTTTAACCCCAAAAGCTAGACACGGTTATTCGATACAGGCAATGTTTATGTCAGTAAATCCTCCTTGACTTCTTTTCTCACCATTGCTTCATTATGCCTAAGATTTTTCTGAACTGTATCCTTTTGTTCTAGTTCTGTGAAAAATCCTGTTGATATTTTGATAGGGATTGCATAAATCTTTAGATTGATTTGGGTAGTACAGAAATTTTAACAGTATTCTTCAAACCCATAAGCATGGAATGTCTTTCCAGTTCTTTGTGTCATCTTGAATTTCTTTCATCAGTGTTTTATGGTTTTAGGAGTACAGGTCTTTCACCTCCTTGGTTAAGTTTATTCCTAGGTACTTAATTATTTGTGTAATTGTAAATGGAATTATTTTCTCAATTTCTCTTTTTGCTACTTTATTCTTACTGCATGGAAATATAACAGATTTATGTATATTGTCCTGTGACTTTACTGAATTCATTTATCAGTTCTAGCAATTTTTTGGTAGAGTCTTTAGGATTTTCTGTATATAGTATCATGTCATCTGAAAATAGTGGAAGTTTTACTTCTCCCTTGTGAATTTGGATACCTTTATTTCTTTTTGTAGTCTGATTGTTGTGGCTAGGGTTTTCAGAACTATGCCGAATAAAAGTGGTGAGAGTGGACTGATCTTGTTCCTGATCTTAGGGGAGAAGCTCTCTGTTTTTCATCATTGAGTATAATATTAGCTGTGGGTTTCATATATGGTCTTTATTATGTTGAGATATGTTCAACATACCTCAGTAGAAAGGATTTTCTAAACCTACTTTGTCGAGAGTTTTTATCATGAAGGGATATTGTACTTTGTCAAATGCTTTCTTGCATGTATTGGAATAATCATACAGTTTTTAACCTTCTTCTTGTTGATGTGAGATATGACACTGATTGCTTTGCAAATATTTAACCACCTATCCCAGGAATAAATCCCACTTGATTGTAGTGAATGACTTTTTAACGTATTGTTGGATTTGGCTTAGTAATATTTTATTGAGGATTTTTGCATTTGTGTTCATCAGATATATTGGCCTACAGTTCTCTTCTTTTGCAATGTTTTTATCTGGTTTTCATATCAGAGTAATGCTGACCTCCTAGAATGAATTTGGAAACTTTCCTTACTCTTAGATGTAGCTTCATTCCTTTATTCTCTTTGGAACTTGTTGGGTTTCCTGAATCTGAGAATTCATTTCTCTTATCAGGTCTGGGAAATTCTCAGCATTTCTTATTATTGATTGTGGCCTACACCCATTTTCTTTTTTGTTGTCTTCAAATATGATTTTATATACACTAAACTTTCACATCATATCTTTGTATCTCTAAATATACCTTTTGTAGTTTCAAATGCTTTCTTTAATGTTTAGCATGCTTTGTTTTTCAGATACTTCCTATTTATTAATTCTCTCTTTAGCTATGTTTTATTGGCTTTTACTCATCTGTAGCTTTTAATTTTATTCACTTATATTTTTCATTTTTGAAGTTTTTCAAACTTACTCCTTTTTTGGATGACTTAAATTTCTTCCTCACATTTTTGAGTTCCTCTTTTTTTCTTTACCATTTGAAATACAATTCATTTCATATTCTCTATCTCATAGATCCATTACAGGAAGCTCTGTGTTTGCTATTCATTTTTGCCTGACCCTCAGTCATGAAGTGTTTCTTCATGTGTTTGTAGTTTTGGACTTTATCTGTGGGAATCCTGAGAACTTAGGATAACCTAGAGAGGATTTAGTAATGGCTTCTGCCCGATCCCACAAGTGCTACCATCCTGGGAGCATCTTAAGTTGATTTCTGCTATTGGAGTTTCCCTTCTAGTGGAAGTCTAGGTCCATAATTTCAAAGTCTAAATACTCAGAAGACCAAAATTATTTTTTGTAAATCATTTGGTAGCAAAATTTGTACTACCTACCATGAAAGTTTGTATGTTGAGCTACCGAAATAGTGTTGTATTATGGTATGCTGTCCAGATTAGACTGGGGTGTTACTTAATATCTGGTGTATGTTCCATGTTACTTTTGTAAAATCTAAACAGTCATAAATTCTGAAACACATATGGCTCTGAAGGACTTGAATAGAAGAGTCTGAATCTGTAGTCTGAATCTGAGTCAGAAACTTGGGAAGAGGAGAGCTATAATTACAAAAGCCCTAGAGATTTCTTCTTTTCCTCTTCATTTCCCCAGAACCTAGATGAAGTGGGACAATTTTTTCTGTTTTCTTCCTTTGCTGGAAGGTGTTCTTTTTTGTTTTTGTTTTTCCTATTGATTTTACAAAGGGAGTAACCTTTTGAGGGTCCCAGCTTTCTGTAAAGGTCTTTCAACTTGCCACCTTGCTTAGTCTCGAAGACCTTGTTTTCTGTTCCCAGTAAGGCTGTTAAAGTCGAAGCCTTCTGGCCACCCAAATGAACACCTGGCCTCAAGGAGCCTTCTCCTCAGTATCACTTAACCATGGGTTTTTTTGCATCTTCTTTATGTTTTGGCCTTGAGAATCACCTTTTATTTTCTTGTGAGTTCACCCACCTGAGTAGAAGGATTCCAGTAACATTTATCTAAATTATCAGGTGTGATTTTTTCTGTATGCTAGAATTGGAAGCAGCCTGTTTCCAGTCCACCTTTCTTTCCTCTCCCTCTCTCCCCATACACACCACAGTTCATTACTGAGAAACTTTGAAATTCATTAGGTTCACTATCCTCTGTATTCCTTCTGGGCCTTTATGCTGTCTGTGTTCTAATATATTTTTAAAATCTCATTTCTAAAACCTAGCTTTAGTCATTTCTTCTTAGGACTTTGATGGCCCCTCTGCGTGTATCCCTGTCCTATCACTCACAGAGCTGCAGTGGCATCCTGTCCAGTGAAATTTTTTTCCTCTAATCTGCAATTTCATTGAGGCTGCCTTATCCCTAACACCAAACATAGCATGGAAGCAGGTTTTGGTAAACATTTGCCGAGTGATTTTTTTTTTATTACAGATTTCATATTTCCCAAATTTCACAACTTTTTTGTTTCTATAAACTTTTTCTTTAAAGATTTTACTTTTACTTGTAACCTTGCAGAAGAGCAAGGAGTTAAACTTGGTCATTTTCTATTGAGGTTTTGAAAGCCATAGAAGTATAATGTTAGAGAAAAATAAAAGAAACATTACATTGCTTAATATACATAGCTGCACATTTTCTGATGGTCTTTCAGCACTTAGATCCTTGTGACATGATAAAAATTTCATCTAGGGAAGCACC
This sequence comes from Taxidea taxus jeffersonii, assembly GCA_003697995.1. NCBI lineage: Eukaryota > Metazoa > Chordata > Mammalia > Carnivora > Mustelidae > Taxidea > Taxidea taxus. The sequence continues at coordinate 6,507 of ML098155.1, read as the reverse complement.
TGGGTGACTCAGTTGGTTAACTATCCGACTCTTGATCTCACCTCAGGTCTTGATCTCAGAGTTGGGGGTTTAAACCCTGCACTGGGCTCCATGCGAATGGAGCCTACTTAAAAAATTTCATTTGGGGAAAATTGGATCTTTGATATGATAAGTTTTTTGGGTTGTGGATTTAAAGCATGTGTGTATTTCCCTTGGTGCATATCATGAATGATTAGATAGTAGATGATTATTAATATTAGAGAAAATTCTTCATTAACATTTATTGTGTATATATGTATACCCATTTGCTTTCATTTGTTTTGAGTTGGATACAGTTAGATAGCACTGTTTTGCAGTATCCACTTTATAATTTGCAATTACAAACTTTGTAAGTGGGATAGTTATGGGAAAAAACATTATTTCAAAGTATCTATATACTCTTAATTTTCATTAAAATGGTATTCTTTATATATATGGTGATGCTATTCACTAACATGATAATATTACCATTAGAAACATGAGGGTTTTAGAAAATCTCTGAGAAAGATTAAGCTAAAACTTTGGGTGGTTTTGCCTTTGAAAAGAGAACAATCAATGTTCCATATTTACTTTGGCTTTAATCACCTGTTTGTAGAAATTAGAAATTACTTTCAATATTGAGGCTTTTAGTAACTTATTTAGCACAGTGCCATTATTTATTCATTTAACAAATATTTGGGTATTTACTGAATGTCAGGAATTGTTCCAGGAGGCAAGGATACCATGGTGAACAAGATACAGCTCTTGGCAACTTAGTAGGGGAGACAGAAGATGAAAGAAATAATTACAAGTGGCTCAAAAAGAATGATGTGTTAACAGGGGATGTGAAGACTCCAGTGGAGGTGCCTTGCAGAAGCAATGTTTAAGACCAGACCTAAAGACCGAGTGGACTACCTAAGTGAGGTGCAGACAGGAGCTGCTGAGCACTGTTCTAAGAGTAGTTTCAGAGGGAACAAGATACATTTTAGGAATTTAAAGAAGTGAAAGGTTACTGGAAAACTGAATTTAAGAGGGCCAAGAATGTTAAGCAAGACCTGAGTTGCGAACCGGGACCAGATATGGAGTTCCAGCTAGGCTGGAGAGAATCTTTGTTATTGCAGATGAGGAATCTAAGTCCCAAAGAGGCAAAATGATACCTTCTCTATGGGTTAATAATTCTTATCTGTCTTCCTTGAGCAGGTGCCCTAATGGATCATTGCATTGGTCACCTAGTTCTGATTGCTGTATTGGTGCCAGGAAATATCTGTGTGAGAAATGTAAACTTATTTAAATGTATATACATACACAAACATGGAATTTAATAGTCTGAATTCAAACTCACCATAAATGCAAGCCACACCCAGACACTTCTGAACAGTGGATAGTCAGGAAGCAGTCCCTAATGGCATTCCAGGATGTGTCTTGCCAGTCTGACCTCTTTGTGCCTTTTCCCTTTTCTTGTCTGTTGCTTGGTTCTTGGGTCATGGAGGTAACACCAGAGAAACCTGCCTATGCCATTGGTGACAGCGAAGACCAAAAAGATTATAGACTCATGTAACTTAGTTGAAAGTCTTCTAAAAAGTGTATATTAAATGAACTTTAGAGGTCATTTAGTTTGGTCTTATTATTTGGCAACAAAATTTATAATGTTCCTCAACTACCACCACTGAAATAATAGAATTTTATAATCAGGCTTAATTTAATGCAAAACAGAAAACAAAAGTATCCCTCCCCCAAATCACAATTTATATTAAGTATATCTAAGTATGTTTATGCCATACTTCTTTGGGTTTATTAGTGTGTTAAAACACACTAATTTTAATAAAAAAAAAACTTGTTATTAAAATTGGGGTTAAGGAAATATCCAGGTGAAAATTTTCTTCTGTTCTCTCTAAAGTTAGCCATTTCCACATTATCATCCTCTGTAATTTTTTTCCTTTAGTATTAAAAATATTAGAAAATATTGTATTCTTTTTTCTTAAAAGCTGAAATATAATTTTAGAAAGCTTCACATAATCTCACTATCAACTTGATTTGCTCCAGACTGTACATTTTACAGATTAACCCATCATCTGACTAAACAGTTAGACCATGGCTTAACAAAGTTTTGTTATTTTTGTCATTTTTGTCTCCCTACCTCAACAGGGTGGCAATGTGTTCATGTTTTTCTGGGCTCTTCTTTAAGCATTTTAACATTGAACATTCTGGTTTTTGTTTGCCTTGAATGAGCATGAGTGCACCTTTGGAAGGTTCCTTGGAAGGCTGATTTGAGACTGTGCTAAGGACCAGGCTGAACCCACTGTGTACTACCTGCATCTCCTTGTTGCTTTGTGGTTCTGTACTTTTTTCCCCACAGGGGAGCTCATCATAGTTCCAAAGAAGTCACTTAACTTTTAGTTATACTTTATTGCATTTTTATGAAGAACTCTGTGCTGCGATAACATTACTCTCTCAAGGGTCTGTTCTCTATATCTCAGTGGAATACAGTACTTTGACTCTACTGCAGACTGTGCTCATCATTTTGTGCAGTAATGCCGTGAACTCAGAAAGAAGTGCTTCCTCAGTTGAATTCAGTTGTACTTTTTTAGATGGATAAAGAAGAGTATAAACTGGGCACTCAATTGGTAGAAATATAAATCGGTGTAAATTTTGGGGAGGGAAATTGGCAATATTACTCAAAACTCTTAAATCCCAGCAATTTGATGGCCATAAATTTATCTCTGATAAATAATTGGCAAACTACAGAAAAGTATGCATTAAAAGGTGTTTGTTGCAGCAATATATGTAGGAATACAAGATTGAATACACCTAAATACTTGTTGAAAGATGCTGGTGTATCCTAACAATATGATAGTGGGCAACTTTGGAAAATGACGTTAAAGGTTATCTGACATGTAAAGCCAATTTATCAGATATGATCTAATTTTCTTTTTTTTTTTTAAGTACTGTATGTATATGACCATGATACATATTTTGGTAGGGTATATGCCAAAATGTTATCTGTGGGCTGAAGGATTTTCACTTCCTACTTTATACCCATATTAATCATGACTGTTTTGATTATGGGTTACAGGACTATAGATCAAACTAGTTTGGGCAAAGACAGGATCATTTTGGCCCTTACAACCAAGCTTAGGGAAAGGCAGGGTGAACTGGGCCTCTCTGGTGCTCGTTTAGGATTCTTCCTCCTGTTTTTCTTACGTCCATTTCATGTAATAGTGGCCAAGTGCATGTTTCATTCTCACAAGCTAACTTTCTCAATGAGTCCGGAAGCATGGTGGACTAAGGCTCCCAGGTTCACATCACCACAGCCTCACCAAGAGAAAGGGATTCTCTTCCTAGATCTAGAGTTTTACAGATTCATAGGGAAGTATTCTGATATGCTTTGCTTGGGTTATGGTTTATCTTTATGAATCTGTGACATGATACTGTGAATGTCAATCTTAACCAGAACTAACTTGTTGGTAATCCCAAGAGCTAGTGACTTGATACAAATTTTATGTCTTGCCCACATCTCAGTCTGCTGTGGATGGCTCCTTCCGTCTAGGGATCCTATCACCTACGGTTTCAGAGTCCTCCACTAGATTCTGTGCATCTGTCTGACAGAGGAAAGAGGACAGAGTGGAGAGGGGGGTGTGGAAGGGCAGTACTGCAGGCAAGGATTTATGTCCAGGCCTAATCATTTAGCCTATAATCCATTGGCAAGAACTCAGTGGCCTCATGAGGAGAAGGTGGGAAATGAAGACTAGCTGTGAATCCAGGAGGAGGAAATTGCATATGAGCCCATAACATTGACTCCCCCATGCCCATGGAAACAGAAATTGGATTATGGCTTGTCACTTATATCTTAAAACACTTTTGTATGCCACTTAGATGTCTAGAGATTTTGCTGTTATAGTCATGTGATGGTTAATATCTAGTAATAAGCTAGCTGCTGTTAGTTTTTCTTCCAGGGAGATCAGATGATTCTGGAAACGGATGACTAATAGCCAGCCAGTAGACTCACTGTGTACTTCTCCGTCCTTGGCGGACATTGCAGATTGATCCTGGCACAATTTTCTTCAAAGCTCTGATTTAGCAACCTATTGCATCTATAGACAGTGCTTTGGATTTCTGCTTTCAATCATAGTCGGCACTGAGGGTGAAACACATTTGCCATCGCTTGTCTGGGCAGTTTATCCATGCTAGATGGTAAGGCAAAGCATTTGCTGGGTTTACCTAGAACTCTAGATTGGCTTTCAACTTGGATGTTTCCAAGCCCAGAATTCATCCTGCAATGACCTTGTCTTTAAAAATCTAGTAATTCAGTGATTTGTGTGGATAGGCCATGGGGAGAAGTTCTTCCTTGTTCTGTTTAATAGCCAAAGGGTGTTGTTCCTGGTTTTATGTTTTGCATTAACAGAGAATGTTATAATAATGTGAGACAGGGAAAGGATGTTTGAATTTTTGTGTTTAAGATCTAACTTTCTTTAGGCATCAAGTCTGATATCAATCAGTTGCCTTAAAATATGTTATACAAAGCATATTTGAATTTCAGTACCAAGAAATTTTCTTTGGGTTCTTACTTAGGTACCTACAATGGATATGGTTTCTTTTCTAATGTAAGATGCTTTTTTATTCACTTTTTGATGTGTAGTACATTAACTGCCTTTTCCTGTAAGATTTAAATGGAGAACAATAAAGAGGCTCTCTGTGGTGAAGGAGAGGCTCGCGCATGAGCATCGCATGTTATCGATTACTGCCATTCTCACAAAGCCTGTGAGGAAATAGTCTTATCCTTACTTTACAGAGAAGGAAAACAAAGCCAAAGAGGTTAGGGAAGTCACCCAAAGTCCCACAGATAATGAGGGGAGAAGTCAGGATTTTATCAGAGTTTGTCACTGTAAGACTTATGGAGCTATTTTCCTTTGTGTCATGTTTTTTGCTTGTTGTCTCTGTCTCTAGTGCCATAAGTAGCAATAATCCGAAAGGAAACCAGTTAAAGCACCATGCGATTGTTTTTAGGGAGAAAAAAAGAGAGTGGGTTATAAAGGCAGTTCATTAGCAAATTGACTAGATGGGGAAAAACCCTGCCAAAGGCCCCCCTCTGGCTAATGGGAAAAAAGGTGGGGGGCTGGGTACAAATGACTGTTCTTGAGCCGTTCTTGCTCCTCGCTCCTCGTGGGTTCTGTCTTTTGATGACTTGCTACTGAAGCCTTTACTTATCAGATGTGTTAACTAAGGACTTTGGGAGGTGGTGGAAGGTAGGACAGAGAAACACATTTTTGTGATCAGAGGACCTAGTGTAATAAGAGGCAGGCTCTGTTGCCTTCTGGCTATGATCTGTCTACTGTCCAGATGAACTTTGTTTCTTCAGGCCTCAATATCTTCTAAGCTATCCTGGGGATATGGTAACACTTACTAGATTTCTTAAAAACAGGGATAACAACAAACTTTGACATTAAATTACTATACAAATTGTGAGGCAGAACCCTTTTGGGTCCTGACAGTTACCTTCCTAAGTACCTTTCAGGTCCTGTGTGCAGCGGTAACTATGCAAAAGGAGACCAGCCTCAGCCGCTCTGTGTGGATCTTGCATTACTTGAGAGATAATAGTTTATTCCTAGAAGGTATGAAAAGGGAATGAGGCACTTAAACCCTCACTACCTGGTTTCACGATCTTGTTTTGTTCTGTCAACAAATGTTAGTACTAATTATCAAAGTGTTAGTGTTACTTATGTTTGATTAAAATAATCTCCTAAAAAATATCAAGACTCGGTGGTATAGGTTGAGATTTAGCATTTTTTAGATATTAAGCTTTTCAAATACAGTCTTTTAGTAAAAGAGGATTCTTGCTTCTTAAAGAAAAATAATGGGAGCTGTCCATGGAAATCTTCAAGAGGGAGGAAGTGATAAAACTAAAATATATGGAGTGACTTCATTATTGGGCCTACAGTTGTCGTGGTTTGCATTTTGCACTGCTCTCAGGTTGTAGTTGAGGACATGAATAGAAGTGGGGAGACACTAGATAGACTGCCTTAAGCATTAATGAATTGCCCTTGAGGAAAGTTTTTTTTATTTAAAGATTTATTTATTTATATTAGAGCATGCGTGTGCATGAGAGTGAATGGGGAAGAGGCAATGGGAAAGGGTGAGAGAGAATCCCGAGCAGACGCCTAGCTGAGCGCAGAGCCTGACGTGGGGCTCCATCACACAGCCCTGAGACCATAACCTGAGTCAGATGCTCAACCAGCTGAGCCACCCAGGTGCCCTGAGGAAAGAGGGTTTTTTTAATATTTAGAAAAAATTTTTGAATTGGTAGTAAAATTGATTTGAAAGTAAGATCAGTTTTCATGGTAAATCTCAGTTTATATTATATATACTAATAGTGAAATATATTTGAAGGACTTAGACAATTTTTAATACTAAAGGTGAACAAGGTTTAGTATTGTGTAGCAAAATATAATGTGTAGGATATTATGTCCATTGTTTGAATTGAATATATTTTGAAAAACTGCTAGCTGAATAATT
>ML098151.1:13594-30961 GCA_003697995.1 Taxidea taxus jeffersonii | reverse complement strand
GGGGGGGGGGCTGCAGTCGTGGACCAGAGGCTGTTGGGGGACCCCTTCTAGTTGACAGTGTCATTTCAGATGTGTGCCCTCTGCTGAAAGAGACTTTCTGAACTGAAGGTCCTGGGCTCTCCTCACAATAAGCCTGTCACTTGTAATTCTAAGAGGCTGGTCATCTTCTGATTTTCTTCCAGTCAAAATGACATGAAGGCACTTTTTCTTCAAGCTTGGCACTGAACCCCATTTAAATCTTTACTTGAGCACAAAACATTCTCCCTAACTTGAACAGCCGTCCTCCAGCCCATTTTTTAAGCACCAAATTTTTGAAAAATATTTCTGATGGCCCCAGCTCAGAGAGGTCTCCCTCATTCCTGAATGTCCTTAACATTTGTCTTTCCAGTTTTCTGTTAAAATTGCAACTTAAAACAAGGTCACCATCTAAGTCTATAGGTGAGTCTGGTAGTTTGGACTCAGAACACCCTTCCCTGCAGATAGAACTATAGCAAAAACAACAAAGCAGTGTCTCCATGGAGAGTGTGCCAGCTGTGCACTGTGTGCCTTCAGGCCTTGCTCTGTGTAAGGCCTCTTGCTAACATTTATGAAGCACATACCATGTGCAAGACATTGCTGTGCATAACACAAGGATGAGTTCATGCCTTTATGCCCCACAAGATCTTATTATTTGCACTTTACAGATAGGGACATTGGAGTTTTGAGATGTAAACTATGCAACGTTACAGTCAGTAAGCTGGGATCCAACTCAAACCTAGGCCTGTTTAAGTTAATATATTAGATATTTGCAACAGCATCAGCAAAACACTAGGAAGTAATGCTGTTGCAAATAAAGCATAAATAATAAAAAGAGGAATAAGAAGTCATATGAGTTGGGTTACACATTTTGTTCGAGTTTGATGTAAATCAGGCTACAAGGGTACCTGGGTGGCTCAGTCACTAAGCGTCTGCCTTTGGCTCAGGTCATGATCCAGGGTCCTGCGATCGAGCCCTGTTATCAGGCTCCCTGCTCAGTGAGAAGCCTGCTTCTCCCTCTTCCACTCCCCCTGCTTGTGTTCCCTCTTTTACTGTGTCTCTATTAAATAAATAAATAAATAAATAAATAATCTTTTTTAAAAAAACACTTGTTATAGATGAGATGGCCCCGCTCCCACTAATAGGATTCATCTCCAAATACTGAGACTGATACTAGAATCCTAATCTGTATGTCTGCTCCAGAACAATTAAAAATGAAAATGAGTGGGAAAAATAATGTACAGTGCACTCGATGTGAGTTTCTCAAGCAAGCTATCAGGAAAACCTAAATATTTTCAAAACCCTGCTTAAAGAGGCATATCATTACTTAAACTCAATCCTAGCACTCCATGAATTATTTAATTCTTTGAATAATTATAGTAAATATAGCAAGAATGACAAAGATGGGAACTAAGCATAAAACCATATCATTGTAGGTATAATTTCATATGGTAGGAAGCTTAATCTGTAGGGTAAAAAGGTACAGAAATTATAGAGGCTAACTTGTTGATTAGACATGGTGCTTGTGTCCATGATTTGAAAAATATTGGGTATTAAGACCTTGTCTAAAAATGCAAGTTCTTGTTCTATTGTCGTTTTTAGAAAAATCACATTTAACATACGGCATTTTAATTTTTTTCCTCCAAATATAACTTCTTATAACTTTGAGTGCCCCCAAGAGTGAACTTTTGAAGATGCAAGTACTGATAAACTGTACCATGTCTGGACTTTAATGTCTTCTGCGGATGTTTTCATTCGTCACTCACTTTTATAAGGACGTTCTGATGTCTTTTTTAAGTGTAAACTGTATCTCTTTGTGATTTTTAAATCCATATGTCTTTCTCCTAAATCCTGACCCAGCTATTAGATGATGAATTTGTCAAGTGTCTCAAGGACGCATTTTATTTACCAAATATCAAGAGTCTTTTATGTAGGGGTGCCTGGGCGGCTAAGTGGGTTAAAGCCTCTGTCTTTGGCTTGGGTCATGATCCCAGGGTTCTGGGATGGAGCCCGACTTGGGCTCTCTGCTCGGCGGGGAGCCTGCTTCCTCCTTTCTCTCTGCCTGCCTTTCTGCATACATGTGATCTCTGTCTAATACATAAATAAAATCTTTTAAAAAAAGTTTTTTATGTAATGAGCACTACGCTGGAATCAATATTCCTTGCCCTAGCTTACAATAGATGCCAAAGAAAAAGCTTTTTAAACATATGGGCATTTCTTAACATGAAAAATTTAACAAAAATTAGAAAGATTTGGATAGCCAAACATTGTCCAAAATAATACCCATTTGTGAAAATGGACAGAAATGGGGACTTTGATAATGGGGGACACTAATCATGTGTGAGGGCAGAGGGTATACAGGAAATCTCTGACCTTCTTAATTTTGCTGTGAATCTAAAATTACTCTAAAAAATAAAGTTGCTTGTGTTGAACACCAGGTGTTGTACATAAGTGATGAATCACTAAATTCTACCCCTGAAACTAATATTACACTTGTATGTTAACTAACTAGCATTTAAATAAAAAATTGGAAAAAAAATAAAGTCTTTAAAAAAACGTGAGTGGAACTTTTTCCAACTTTTTTGCTTAATACAATCTTTATCTCTCCAAGGGAGAAGTGAACATGTCCTATAATACCATGATAAGGCACTGAAGATGCTTTAGAATATATTTGCTGTGATGACAGAGTACAGGCAAATGTTCCATGGTATTTAACTGTGGTATTAATTTCCTTCACTGGATCCTTGATTTGCTTAAGCCTTAACTTGTTCTTTGAAATGTCACTAATAGTGATACCCGATCCTTCAGACTACGAAAGCTCCGTAGTATAGCTCATTTCCTGTCCCCCAACGCCAGCGGCCCTGGCTTGTGTGTGCCTGCCCTGGGACTTAGAAGCAATATCACCGAAGGGCAGCACTCCCAGGCCCATCTGATAAATAGGGAGGGTGTCTGATTGTGCTGTTCTGACATCTGAGACTGTTATTTTTCTCATGAGAAATCGCACCCCACATCTCATTGTCCTGATTACAAAGTGACAGTCATTCAGTTTACACTGATGGCTCAGCAGGAACCGAGGGGCACTATTCCACCCCCAAGATAATGTACACATGCTTATTAAGACTATTAACATTATAATTGTAATCTCTGTTTCTTTTCTGGGCTGGCTAGACTCTCTCCAGGAACCATCCGCTCTTTTATGTGAGGCACTCAAGAGGGTAATTGGCTGTCCTGTCGTGGGAGCCCATTAATGACATTGTGTGGTTGCTGCTGGGACGTGGTTTTGTGTCCTTTGCTCGATCTCTGAGTAAAAAATAAAAACATTATAAAAAGGATGAATTTCTCTCTATTTTTTTTTTCTGGCAATCATGGACTTAATATTATAGATTATGTTTTACATAATAAAAATAGTGGAAACCTGATACACGCAATTTTCTCCTTATGCAACGAAAGGTAATAACCGTGATACGGTTAATTCTGAATTGCACTTATTTGAAAAGAGCAGTAAACACAATTTATACTATTTCATTCAACAATGTGAACAAAGTAATATGTAAAAAAGATCTAAGCAGAGATTCTTGCTTCTATATTTTCTCTCAAAAGCTGATATATCAAGTGACAGCCTTGGTTTCTTAACCTTCACAGAAAGTTTCACATAAATAAAGGAGGAAGAGAATAAGAAAAGGCACGTTCAGAATCAGCTGACATACAGAATCATGTAAAGCTACAGAAACCTAATATTAAGGTATCCGTTTCAGATTAAGATTTAGAAACGAGGTGCCATGTTGCCAAGGTGAAGTCTATAAGATAATGTACAAGAGGAGCTGGGCTGATGAATAATTGATATGTGCCTATGTTTAGAAAAGCTCATTTCCAGGCTGTTTCTCTGTGACAGACACTACGAAGTCTCCAGTGAGCCAGTGATGGACCCAACAATGTACCAGCCAAGGTTCCCTACTCCTAATCACAGAGAAGTGTGTTACAGGCGTGGAGAAGCAGAATGGCTTTATGTTAATTTATGTGGCTTATATGAGACTGCTAATTAGGCAATAAAAAGGCAGTAGGAAAGTGGTGCTCTGGGTTCAGAGCAGTTCTGCATATATCGTGGGCACTCCAGGCTGCTTCGTAAGCCACGTTACCCACACAGAAAGGGTGTGTCGCAGAGGTTAGTGGCTGAGCACAGAACCTACCCCTTCTGCCTCACCCTCCCCTCTAAAATAAGCCCCTCTCACCTTCATCTGCTTTGGAGATGTTTTCATCTCAACTCTTAGTTTTAGATAAACAAGCAGTACTTTTGATGCATCAAAAACATTAAACCTGGGGCACCTGGGTGGCTCAGTGGGTTAAAGCCTCTGCCTTTGGCTCAGGTCATGATCCCGGGGTCCTGGGATGGAGCCCCACATCGGGCTCTCTGCTCAGCAGGGAGCCTGCTTCCTCCTCTTTCTCTGCCTACTTGTGATCTCTGTCTGTCATATAAATAAATAAAATCTAAAAACAAAAAACATTAAACCTGCCCCCAGTTAAGTAGAGTTCTGTTTTATTCCGGGAGCGAAAGTATGGAGCAGTCTTTAAAAATGTAGCGCTTTCCTCACGTTGAGGTCCTTCATCCATTTTGAGTCTATTTTCCTTTGATATTCTGAGCAGATCAGGAGACCTGACAAGAAATCTAGGTCACAGGGAGGCTCATTTTCACCTGCTTCTACCTGTTGAACTGCACTGGTTTCTCACATTATCATCCTGGGGCTAGAAATACGTTGAGAAATCCAAGGACAAGAAAGTGGAGAATTAACAGCGCTCACCCCACCCGAAGTCCTGCCATGATCGCAAGACATTACAAAGCTATATAGCTTTTCTGTGAAGTATCTATTAATATTTATGTGCATAAGAAAGGCCTGGAACCTGCACTGTTGTGCTTCTTTGCATTTAACCTCCTTTCAGCTCTGAGCCCTGTCCTAAGGAAATGAATTGCTGTATCTGATAGTGATATTTTCCAAATGCTCTGGGCACTGCAATGAGGGTTGGCATCTAAGAGGAGGCCCCAGTCGCCTTTCATTTGTGCATGCCAGCAGCAGCTGACAGCAGGGTCAGAGGCTTGAGCGCCTGGCGCTGGATGGGAGCTTAACTGCTCATTTTACACACATTCCATGATTTTTCACTGGGGCTGTTGAACGGCTGTGTCCACTGAGCCCCCACACGAAGAATTCAGTAGCTAAGTGGCCACTCTGCAACATTCCTAAGCATTTCAAAGGGCTCTCCACGTTGACTTGCCCCAGTTAATATGCAGACAGATGGATATCTGCAAAAGATTTGGCCCTGCAATCTTACCCAAGCAGGGCCGGTGCACCAAAGCACAGGCACGCATTACACTTTGGTACAGGCATGTGTTTTGTTTTTTGCTTGTTTTCTTGTTTTTAAGATTTTATTTATTTATTTGATGAGAGAGAGCACAAGCAGGAGGAGCAGCAGAGGGAGACGGAGAGGGAGAAGCAGGCTCCCCGCAGAACAGGGAGAGCCCCATGTGGGACTTGATCCCAGGACCCCAGAATCATAATCTGAGGTGAAGGCAGTCGCTTAACCGACTGAGCCCCCCAGGTGCCCAGGGCGTGTATTTTGAACAGCAGAAATACTATTCCTGTATTATTCAAGTGGGAGTGATGACATGCCATTTATCTACTGTCTTCTTGTCACTATACCTGATTTCCCTCCTCAGTCATCTTGCAAGAATAAAAACAAAAACAAAAGAAAATATCAAGGTTCACATATGGCACAACCAGTCAGGAATGTAGGAATTGTCCTTGAGGAAAGAAAAAAAGCATTTGGAGGTGACTCAGCTGGGGTGTGTGTGGGGGGCGTGGGGAACCTCCTAAGCAGTAACTTCCAGCCTTTACTTGGCTGCAGCCCATGATGAGACATGCTTTCCACATGGAGCCCCAGGACACATAGGATGTGCATAAGTGGGTGACCTGTACACGCATACACACACTCATACACTTAGACCTATATTTGATTATACTACTGTTCTTTGTTCAGAAAGGTTTTATACATGAAAGCTTTTATATATATATATATATATACACACACACACACACACACATATGTGTGTGTATGTATGTATGTATATGAAAAATATTTTTTCTGCAGGTATTTAGTTATGAAATTTGTATCAATAACAAATTTATAAATAGAAAGAAATGAATAGAAATATAAGTTAACAGACTTGGAAGAAACTTCTGGCACTAATTACTGTAAGAGTCCCTCTTCTACTTATAGGCAATAAGGTGATTATTTATATCACTGTACATCTGGGTAAAACCAAGGCCTGGGCTCAGAAGCCACAGGTAGTTGGAAGAGACTCAGTCCTTCCCACACCTGCCAACATCTAGAATTTCATGTCCCTGGGTGGGCTCCAGTGGAGTTTTTCTACCATATATCTCATGGCACCCACTAATTTACTTGGAAACTGAGAGGTCTTTTGGATGTAAAGGGGGCTGAACCCTAGGCACTTCCCTTCCAGATTCAAAGTTATTAACACTTGTCTGGTGACAGTATTTTGACAAAGACTAGATGGAAAAAAGAACAGAGGTGTAGGAGAGAGGAGGCCTCGGAAGGTAGGAAGAGACAGAACCAGTAGAACTACCTCTCCACCAAGCACTGGACACTGACGGGATATTGGTTTATGTCCATGAAGTGACCTATTCTGGAATCTGATCCAAGGCAGATGGTGATGGCAGCAGTTGGTTCCGCCAGGGTGATGCTTTCAGGTTGTGTGAGGAAACAAGATCGCTGTGCCACAGGAGCTTTCAGGACAGAGGGCAGCTCTGAGGGAAGGGGCATCTATTCTCGCCCCCTGAGGAATCAATATAGTCTGGGTGAACACGCAGGGCTTGAGCTGTAGCCACACCTAGGAGTTGCCACTGGGTGTCAGCATTGGCTCCACGGCACCACGTTTTTGTGTCTTTGAACTTCAGCTCATGGCAAGATCATACCTCCATCTTCAGCTGAAGCAGTGAATGGAAGAGCAGGACCTGCAGGGTTGAGTAGCTCTGCCAGAAACTGATCTTCATGGGAATGCTGGGGTATTCAGTTCCCTTAGGTCATGGCAGCAAAAGCGAGAATTTGTCCCTCAACTTGTTCAAGTAGCCTGGCTTTGGAGAATTCATTGTCTTCAGCTTCTGAAACAAGTCTGACACAGAGGGAACAGTATCTGTTTCCTTTTGATGGAAGTGGATGGGGCTCTCTGCCACAGGTGCAGGTGCAACATTATGGATTTGCTGGAACTCTTGCTATGCTGATGGAGGGAGTCAGGGGTGGTGGCAGCAACATCTGGGCCAGCCCATAGCGGGCCGCACAGACATCAAAACTGACCTTGGGACAACCATATGTGCCTCTGTGATTTATTCAGATCATCAAAGATGGGGGACGATGGGGGTGCTGCCTGGGTGGCTCAGTGGGTTAAGCCTCTGCCTTCAGCTCAGGTCATGATCCCAGGGTTCTGGGATCGAGCCCCACATTGGGCTCTCTGCTCAGCAGGGAGCCTGCTTCCCCCTCCACCTCTCTGCCTACTTGTGATCTCTGTCTGTCAAATAAATAAATAAAATCTTAAAAAAAAAAAAAGATGGTGGCGCTGTGACCCCAGATCCTGGCCAGGTCTGTGTCTTGAGAAGAGGGGATGACATCGCTTGTACAAGTGAGTCTGGACACACTAGTTTTCTTCCCTTCCTTTCCTCCCACGGGTTCATTTATTGATACATATTTGTGCATGATTATGAACCAAATGCTGTGCTAGTATAGCTTAGAAACTGACAATTATGAAATGGCTAAAAGAAAAACATAAAAATCTTTAATAATGCATCCAGAAAGATGTTTGAGGGTGGAATACAGGGGGTGAGATAGAGCTGGGTTCACCCTCAAGACAGGTCTCTTCTGCCAAAAACTGGATCAGGGCATGAACTGAAGACCCTTCTTATTTGTCACAGCCCAAGAAGCAAGATGACAGAGCAGGAGAGTGAGAGGGGGAGGGAGGTGAGAGGCAGGAGGGGTGGGATGGAGGGTGGAGTGACCACTACTGGCATAGCTACAGCAGGTATTTCCCAGAATGTTTGAAACCACAGGGATACATTTATATGACAGAAGAACTTTAAAGTACAGCAAATGACTAGTTCCTTTAAAGTCTAAATTTGAAGCATCGTGGGATGGGGGTGTCTCTGCAGCCTGCCACAGAGGAGCCAAGGAAGCTTCAACTGTCACTAAACAAGTGAGAGGCACAGAAAAGGATGGGCAGATCTGAACCATACACAAAAAGGGGTTCTGAGCAGACTGGGATGCTAATGACTTCTGAGCAGTGCCAGCACAGCACGGAGCTGGGGCTCTTAAGGGTAAAGGACTGTAAGGTGAACTATGGTGTATGATTTGCCTGTTTTTGTTTTTTTGCTGTTTTTTGTTTGTTTTGGTTTTTGTCATCAATAAGACGTTTACTTGTTAAAAAAAAATCCAGGGCACCTGGGTGGCTCAGTGGGTTAAAGCCCCTGCCTTCAGCTCAGGTCATGATCTCAGGGTCCTGAGATTGAGCCCCACATTGGGCTCTCTGCTCGGCAGGGAGCCTTCTTCCCTTCCTCTCTCTGCCTACTTGTGATCTCTGTCAAATAAATAAATAAAAATCTTAAAAAAAAAAAAAACTTAAAAAAAATCCAGATGCTGGCACTGTACAGAAAAATTTAACAGATTTTTTATAATTGTTACAAAGTTGAATTGCTGAAATGTGTTCACTGAAACACTGTGACTTGCATTAATGCTTAAGGTCCCACCATTTATATTAAAAATTCACACACACACACAATTCACACACAAATGAAAAATAGAAAAACTGCCAATACCTGATTTCTGTTCCCTGTTTTCCTACTTAGGAAGTAGGATACCTATATTTCCGTATCTTCTGACCCCATGGGGGAAAAAATTAATGTTCAGAACTACCAGTAACAGGATGAGAATAGTTTTTTAGAGGATGAAATGTTTTCCATCACAGTGGATTCTTAAGAGTGATCTCCACTTTCTTGCGAGGAAAACCACATTTTTTACTTTTCTTTAGGAAATCTAAGCTGAAGTCTTCCTACAGGTAGTTTTATTGATCTCCAAATTCCTGCCAAGGTGCAAGTGTTCAGAAAGGTCAAATATGATCAGAAACAACCTTTGTTATTCTTGTCCGTGGGTGCTACACATGACATTGGGTGCCGTGGAATAAGAAATGAACTTTGCCTCTGTGTCCGCCATTTAATAGGAGTTTTATAAATTTCTATAAATAATGATCTTCATATGTTAACACTAGTAAGTCCCATAAAGGAAACACAAATAAAGCGCTGTGAGCATTTGTTAGAAGGATAAATGATTTCTAGCTGGAAGTGGAAGCAGGGAGAATTTGGAGGCCAAAGTTCTACAGCCAAGAAAGGCTAAAAGCCTGAGCTTTGGAGTAATACAGTGTGGATCTGAGTCTTGGCTCTTCCACCCCAGGCAACTCACTAACCTTCTCTAAACCTAGTTTCTGCAGTCGATAAATGCAGATAGGAATAGTGAATGGATCGCTCAAAAGGTACTTGCACTGATTCCCTGGTAGAACAGAGCCTTACACCTGGTGAATGTGTTCAGTTACTATTAGCTGCCATTACTGTTAGAGAAGAGGCCCTATTGAGCCTGCTCTGCTCTCCAAGGCCAAAGATGATTTTGATTTGTGGGGTTGGGGTAGGGCTGTGATAGGGAAAGCCATGAAAAAAGCCAAGGTATGAGGGGGTGAGCATGTGATGCTGCTCTTCCCATTTCTGCCCCCACCCTCCTGCTCTGCTCCTTTAAAGCAAACGCGATGCTATGGTCGGAATGAGAAGTGCTGCGTGTCCTTACATGACCTCTTGGCAGCCTTCTCCTCTGGCATGTGTGAGTGAGGGTGAGGGGGTGGTGGGGAAGAGAAAAGGCTTCACATATCCCATCCTTTGTGTGTGCAGGCATGCAAGTCTTCAGTGACATTCCTATTGTGGCTGTGCAGGTGAGCCAACCAATTTCCGCAATGTAAAAGAGAAGACTCATTATGGGCATACTGCTCTGTCTTTGGCTCACACAGGAAACAAGTGTTCATTTGCATAGCATCCCCTTTAAGCTTACCATTATGACTCTTTTACGCTGGAATCTGAACCAGCAGGGCTCACTCCCTCCCTCCAAAAAGCTACAGGCTTAGAACAAGTGAGTTTAAAAGCTAGCACCTCTCACATTCGGGAATCACGTTCTAAGTGTTTTTCAGTCAGGTTATGGTTTGAAACCAGTGGGACGTTCAACAGGGCAACAGCTTCCAACTTGAGGAGATCCTGACCCTGGGAGGCAGAGACTACCCAGTGCGAATTCAGCCAACACGGATGTGTCATCCGCTGCTGAAGGACATAACAATGTTGAGTTGGGATGGTGGCATAAACAGTTGGGTTTTGTTTTGTTTTTTTTCTCTACTTTCCCCCAACCACATAGGTCTGGACAATTCTCAAAGCAAGTAGGAGCACTTCACAGGAGACTTTGAAGGTCTTTGTTTAATTCGACTCAATTCCTATCGACTGGTGTCTGTGCATAGAGGTCTACTAGGGAGGCAAATGTGCCTATGACAGCCTCTGACCTTTTATGGTTTACAATCTACTTGCAGAGACAAGACAACTAAGCACATAAATTATCAAAGCACAGTAGTAAAGCTCTCAGACTCTGGACCCAGATAGCTACTATGTGACATGGTGCAAATCACTTCATCTTTCTGTGCCTCAGTTTCTTTATCTATAAAAAGATACAGTTGTTTTATATCCTAAAGTCATTGTGAGGATTAACAGAGTTAGTATGTGCAAAGCACTTAAAACAGGGCATGGAGCCAAGTTTCAGTTATTATTTCAGTTATAAATAGGATTAGGTTTTAGGCCCCCAGCATGCCATACATAGGCATTCTGTAGCCCCAGGTTCCTCTCCAACATACACCCAGGTGCCAGCCACAGCAGACCACTGCAATTGCCTTTCTTTCTCCTTACCTTAAAGCAAAATGGCTTTGGAGGCAGGTCGACCTGGGTTCCAATCCCACTTCCATCACTGGATAATGTTTTTAACATGATTAGTACTTATTATACAAAATATAACTAGTTGTGTATTTGTCTGTTTCCCCATGTTGACTGTGAGCCCCTCTAAGGCAGAGGTCTGTGTTTAATTCATCTTTGTGCCCCCAATTGCGTGGCACATGAAAATTGTTCAGTAAATGTCTATTGAATGGAGGACTGAAGAAAGTCTATTGCTAGTAGAAGGAACATCATAGAGTTATGAAAGCATAGGTGCATAGGTACATGAGGGGACAGCCTGTCTGATATGCAGAAGGGTGCCTGAGGACTAACATGAGAAAGCCAGGTTAGAAGCATGTCACTTAGAATGGTGGATGCCAGGTCTGGAGTCAGGATTCAAAATCCAGGGCAGTAGAAAATCAAGGGGCAATAAGTAATAAAAACCTAAACCAAACTAGAGGGCTGATCGGGGTAGTGAAAAGGAAGGGCCAGGTTTAGGAAACATGCAGGACTTAATCTTAGACTTTACAGGACTTGGTAATTTGATGAATATGGGAGACAAACTGGAGTCTTTAACTGCGAAGGGTGTAATGGCACCAGGAAAGAGTTTATGAAGGAAGATGAAACATTTTCTTCATAGTAAATCTGTTTTGATGGCAATACTACTTTTTTATTTCTTAAGATTTTATTTATTTGAGAGAGGCAGAGAGAGAGAGAGAGAGAGAGCACATAAGTGGGGGTGGGATGGGGGGAGCAGCAGAGGGAGAGGGAGAAGCCGACTTCCCGCTGAGCAGAGCGCCAGATGTGGGGCTCCATCCCAGGACCCCGGATCATGACCCAAGCCCAAGGCAGACGCTTAACAGAATGAGCCACCCAGGGGCAATTCTGTTTTTAAAAATGTTTTTCCCCCCCATTTACAGAAATGATAAATTTTAATTGTATAAAAGTTATAAGAGGGAGATGAGTTACAAAGCAAATTGAAATTAAAATTATTTGTAATCCAGCCACCCAGAGATAATGGTTTCTAACATATTGCTGATTTTCATTTAATCCTTTTTCAATGCGTACATACAGATTTGCTGTGATGCATATTGGTATATGTAACAATCAGTTGTACATGTTTACACAATTATACTTTGTATAATTGTGTACAATACACACTGAACATTTTAATCAATATTCTTTGGACTCCTGATTTTTAAAGTCAGCATTAATGTCATGATGAACCATAATTTATGTAAATAGTTCCCTGTTTTTCATTTGGATTATATTCCATTTTTTACAACTACTAACAATGTTGCAGTGAACATCCTTATATATATTTATTGGTATTTCTAATTATGTCCTTAGGACAGATTCTGAGTCAATGTGTATGATCACATTTAAAGCTCTTAGGATGTACCGCACAATAACTTTCCAGAAAAGCTACATCCATTCCACTCTTTTCAGTGGTGTGTTGAGTGCCAATACTGAGGATTATCTTGTAAAAAATATTGCCAATAAGTAGAAAGTCTTCATATCATTTTAGTATGCATTTCTTTAATTACTAAAGAGGATAACTTTTTTCATACTAATTAGCCACTTATATTTCTTCTTTTGTAGAGAAAAATCATTTCCCTTATCGATTACCATATTGGGATAGTAAAGCTTTTTTATGATTGATTAGGGACATTATTTTCATAGTAACCTTTGTCTACCACATTTGTTACAAATATTTTCCTAATGTGTCGCTTACATTTTATCCTATTTTTGATATGTAGAAATTGTAGTTAAATTGATCAGCTTTTCTTTTGCAATTATTTTGCATCGCTTTTATGTCTTGATAGAAGTTCCCCCAAACTAAGATTTACTTTTCGTCTCTATTTTCTTTGTTCATTTTATGTTTTGTTCTGCACTCAAGTCTTTTTGTCAATCGTGAATGTATTTTAGTGCAAGAGGCGACTGCAGGGCAACAGGAAGGATCTATGTGTGAGCAGCAAGACGGGCAAGTCATTTAGCTGTGCTCATTTTTCAAACATGAGGGTGGATAAGCTGGGCCATCCATGATTTAGACCTAGCAGAGAATCTCATTTGTTTTCTCAGTTTCAGGATCGTGTCCTCTTGGAAAATGAGACGTGCTACAGCATGCAACAGAAAACTGAGAGCTTGCTTTCCTAATAAAGCAAATCTCTAAAGAGTGAAAATATGGAAATGTTTATGCCTTCTTCTCTAATTGCTGATTATCAGGCTGCTCTGAACAACAGACATGCACATAGCTCCCGAGCCAGGAAAGGTCACTGGAAGATACTGCCCTTCAGGGTGTGGCTCGGCATCATGAGACTAGATATCCTATTGCATGTGGGATTCTCTTCCCACCTCACTTTACTGTGAGAGCAGGAGGAGAAGACTCTGACACCAAGGGCATTTCAGCACACGGAAGACTGCTTTGAAATAAAACCATAACAAACACAAAGGCAATAAAGCAAAACATTCGCTCAGTGACTGAGGTAAACTTAACCATTTTTACTGAACCCGGCAATGATCAGTTCAACAAGGTTCTTAAATATTTGCTACATGAGTAGAAGTTTCTATGTCCATAATACATTAATTCCCCAGAGCATAAGGAATTCAGCCCAGATTAATGCAGTGCATACACTTTTCCCATACATATTTCATTTCACCATCTTAAACTTACTGGTAGGTTATTTTCAGAGAGACAGCACAATGAATGAGTGGGAAGTGAGGTACTAAGATATTCAGCTTTAAGACCTTCAAAAACTACTATGTCAAAAAATACTACTAATAGTCTGGGAGAGCCTAAAGAGCTCCAGGGAACAATATCATGACCTTGTTGGATAAGTCATTTGATCTTCTTGAATTTTTAAGGATCACACATTTTTACTTGTGTTAATGCATACATAACAAAATTTACCACTTTGGCCATTTTTAAGCATGTAGAGTTCAGTGGCACCAAGTATATCCACATTGTTGTGCAATCATACATACATCCATACAACTCTTGTCTCTCCCGAAGAATCCATTAAATGCTAATTCCCCATTCCCTCCTCCTCCCCATCGCCTGGAAACCACCACTCTATCTCAATGAGTTGGACTACTCTAGGCCCCGCATATGATGGGCATCATAGAGTATCTGCCCTTTTGTGACTGGCTTATTTCACTTAGAAAAATGTCTTTAAGGTTCATCCATGTTGTAGCATGTGACAGGATTTCCTTCTTTTTTTAAGTCTGAATTGTATGTATAGACCACATTTCGTTTAGCTATTCATCTGTCAATGGACAATTAGGTTGCTTTCACCTTTTGGCTAGTGTGAGTAATGCTGTTGCAAACACGGTTATGCAAATGTCTCTTCATAACCCTACTTTCAATTTTGGGGGCTATACCCAGAAGTGGAAGTGCTGGATCGCATGATAATTCTATTTTTAAGTTTTTGAGGAACTGCCAGACTGTTTTCCATAGTGCCTGCACCATCCCTGCCAGCAGTGCATGATGGTTCTAATTTTTCTGTATCCTCCACAATACTTCCTCTTTGGGTTTTCAGTTATTTAGTTACTCATTCTTTCAGTACATAGCTGCACAAAGCATTTCATATGCCAGATGCTGTGGCTACAGCAAGAACAAAACAGATACTTCCTGCCCTCGAAAAGCCTGTGATCTGCCATGGAAGAGGGACAATGAGCACATGGTTACAAGTAGGATAAACGCTTAAAAAAACAGAAGTGCAGTCAGCTAGAGCAATGAAATCTTTGATCCCCAGGCCTTGGCAAGTCTAGATTCTATGAACAAGTGGCATTTTCTTTCTGGAAGGCACTAACTCAGGTGGTAAGAACCACCACTGGGTTGATTCTAACATGGGATACAGTCCCTACATTTAGAAACATGTTCAAACACATTTGTATTTGTGAGAAATGGGGATCCTTTATTATTCTTAACCAAACCTAACACAGCATGTTGCCTGAGCCAGAGAACCTCACATGCTCCGAAATTTGAAATTCTGGGAACAAAGGCCACAAACTGGCAGCTTGAGGGCCAGGCCCATATAATGTTTTCAAAGTTTTGAATTAGTTGCCAACACTTAAAAATTGAGAAATTGCCTGCAGGACTCTGAATTTCTGGCCTCCCTCCTAAACTCAGGAAACCTGGCAATACTAGGGCTAAGGTAGGAACCGGCTGAGCTGAGCTGAGAGCAGCTCTGTCCATGTTAGAAGGGTTGCAGCTGGCCACAGGCCCCATTTGGGCTCTGTCTCCTCCATTCTTACCTGTTTGGCCCCTGTAAGCCTTTGGTCTAGAGCTGTGCTGTCCAATACCAGAGCCACTAGCCCCTAGGGCTACTGAGCCTGAGATATGTAGCTAGTCTGACCTGAGATGTGTTGCAGGTATGAAATACACAACAGATCTCAAAAACAGTAAAAAAAAAAAAGGGGGGGGAATATCCCTTTAATATTTTTTATATTAATTACATGTTGAAACAATAATGTTCTGGGGACACCTGGGTGGCTCAGTTGGTTAAGCAGCTGCTTTCGGCTCAGGTCATGATCCCAGCGTCCTGGGATCGAGTCCCACATCGGGCTCCTTGCCTGGCGGGGAGCCTGCTTCTCCCTCTGCCTCTGCCTGCCTCTCTGCCTGTGCTCTCTCTCTCTCTCTCTAACTAATAAATAAATAAAAATCTTAAAAAAAAAAAAAAGAAACAATAACGTTCTGGATGTATTGGGTTAAATAAGATGTATTGTTAAAACTAATTCACCTGCTTTTCTTTGTTTTAATATGTCTACTGGAAATTTAGACTGACATATATAGCTCACATTATATTTCTATTGGATGCTGCTGCTCTAGAACCCTTTCCAGCTTAGAATATCTCTGAAACTTCTTCCCACAAGAGTTATCACTTGAATTGTGTCATATTAACTCTTTCTTATAATGCATAACTGCATATTCCATTGATTAAGCAAGACAACAATCCCAAGGGGGAAATAACTGATGATTTATATAAACTGTAGCTCACACAAAAACACCTGAAATCATGGGCCTTATATCATTTTAACACATACTTATTCCTCTCCAGTGGATATATTAAAATAACAGAACTAACCATTGCTCTGAGACTATTACTATTCCAATATTTAACTCCTATTTTCATTCACTAAAGGTATTTGGGAAGTTACAAAATAAATTGTTCCTATTTGTTTATGTCACTTAATGTACTTTAAAATGAAATCTATTTAATAAACCCTTTCCACAACTCTTTTTGCAAAAAGCTTAAAGACTGCTAGCATACTTGGCATTTCATAGGGACCATTGGTCTATGATCTTATTGGATAAATTACTTTTTATAAGTTTTCTAATTTACTCAAATAAGTGAGTGCCTTAAATTAATTTTCAACAGGTGTGGGACAAAGGACTCTCAGCCTAATACAATAAATTATTGTATTTTCTTTTTTTTTTTTTTTTTACAGAGACAACCACTTAAATTATTATTCTTCTCTTAGCAAATTATATGTATTAAAATCAAGTAAGATTCTAATTTTAGATGTGTGGAATACATAGATATTAAGCTGACACATATGCTTCCTGATGACATTTGCTTAATACTCAAAGGAAAGAGGAGGACTGAGGAAATTTTGGATCAATTTAGGTACAAGCAAACAAAGAAAACACAACTCTGAAGTAAAGCTGTATTTTGGACTGTACTTTCCAACCTGCATATTTACACGGCCATAATTCATCTGGTAAATGCACAATCTCCCACTCTTCTTTACCCATGTAACTCGTAGAGAAATTCCAGGAATAGTATCCAACTTCAAAGGAGAACTGTAGAAGTTTATCTATTTTTGGACTCCTTTCTTTGTTCTCCTTCTTTTCTTTTCATAAATGATTTTTATGAAATCTCTATGCAGGCCTGGATTTCGAGCAAGCACATGGTAAAATAGTCAATTCCCAGTGTACACAGAGAGTTTCATTCCACTATGTGTGAAGCTTTCATTGGAGTTGTTTCTATCTGGGTCATAGGACACAAAAGGACAGGCTTTATAAAATGGGTAAGAGGACAGATGAAATTCTGGGACACAGCCAGTGAAGCCTAGCTATTAGCAGGAATCTCATCCAGTAGTTGGAGAGAAAATGTAACTCATTAACTTTCACAGGCTTGGGGGAATCTTGGTAATCATAAAATTCTACCATTCTTCTAAGATAAAAGTATGTAATGAAAATGGTATGGTAGGGTATACACTGCTAACAAGTCCCCAGACACCTTTAAAAATGCTTCAACTTTAAATCTCTTGAGGTTTTTTTTTTTTTTTT
>ML098151.1:0-13194 GCA_003697995.1 Taxidea taxus jeffersonii | reverse complement strand
GTTATGGTGCAACTCTCAAGGTCCATCTTGTCCATATGACTTATTTCTACTTTTATTATAAATACAGAAATTGAATACTTATGCCAAGGTTTCACTTGAACAATCAATGCCAAGCTGTCTATGAGTTAATGGGATTTCACTGCATTAATAATAACATTAATAACCCAAAGGTTAATTATATTATCTAAGTCACTTAATATTTTTTATTCTAAAATCCTGTGTAAGGCAATATTTAGAAATAACTTACTATATCCAAATTTTGCATCTTTACTCTCCTACCATATTATTCCACATACATCAGTAACTTGGAAGCAAATCTCTAGGCCTTCATGGTGAACAGGTATAGATTCAGAAACAGCCATTACAATATCAAAGATGAATGGATGCACATAAATATTGGTGCTTCAGAGCATACGCTCCCCCCCAGGCTTCAGGGTTTTTCTCCTCAAATAAATTTCAATTCCATGATAATCTGAAAGTTCCACATTTAGTTTAGAACACCTCAAACTTGAACCATGGGCTCCTACAGAAATTACATTTTAAAGTTAGACCTAATTTCAGGACAGCAGCTTGGTCCTGAGGTCTGTGATGATGTCTAACATCCTAAGGCTCATAGACCTAAGGCCAACAATTAAATTAACGTAACAAAAAAGCCAAACCAAAAGCAAACAAACAAGCAAAAAACCCAAAACAAAACCAACCAGAATAGCTTCCCATTGTCTTTATTTTTCTAAAAGAAAAGCTGTGAAAAAAAATGCAAAACTGGGGTGCCTGGGTGGCTCGGTGTGTTAAAGCCTCTGCCTAAGGCTCAGGTCATGATCCCAGGGTCCTGGGATGGAGCCCCACATCGGGCTCTCTGCTCAGCAGGGAGCCTGCTTCCTCCTCTCTCTCTGCCTTCTTCTGCTGTCTGTTAAATAAATAAATAAAATCTTTAAAAAAGAAAAAAAATGCAAAACTATATTTTAATCGATAAAGCTCAAGCCTTATCTACCCAGAACTGACACTCATCCAGAACTGACACCTCTCTATATGCTTTAAGAGCCTAGGGGCAAATTCTACGGTGTTCAGAAATGTATCTGAGAACAACTTGAGAATAATTTTTAGCCATCTGGGATATATCTTTAAATATAAGTGTACCTCATCTATAGAATACACATACACACATATGCACTCATGCATACACTTGCTCTCTCTTTCTCTTTCTCTCTCTATATATTCCATACATATATTTGGAAAGGCTAGCTAACGTACAGATACATATGTGTGCATATATACACATACACACACTTATGATCTATGCCATATGCGTGTATATATGCACATACATATTACAAACAATCCTTTCTAAAAAGATATATTTAAATATTGTGCATACACATGAATAGGTCTCTTCATAGGCTGGGAGCATCACGTTTCAGGGGTAGCTATCATCACATCAGGATCCCAGATTCCTCTTCTACTCTGATCCACATTTGAGGGTAATGATAGTGTTCTTTATCGGACTTAGCTTCAAGTTTCCACCACATCTAAATTTCATTTGTTATTCAATCTGCCGTCAGTTAAACTACACTTAAGCTAAGGGTATGGGTACATTTGGAAATACGTCCAAGCATCAATCATAGTCATGTTTTAACACAATATACTATGAAAACTGTGTCTTAGCCATAGCCATGCTTTATTTAGTATAGAGACTTCAATGCAAATAAGTTGTCAAATGGAATATGGATACCCCTTACAATATCCTAATAAATCAAACAACTGTTAAAATGAGTTTAAGAAATTATTTACCAAGAAACTTAAAATGAACGGCTAGTCCCACACAAATGTGTCTCAGATGCACCAGCATTAATTAACTGCATGACTTGGCCTTTTCCACATAGGCGTGTGTGCCATTTGTTGACCTTTCACTTGAAATCCAGAATTTTGTTTAATCCTTTGAGCAGTGGATCAAAAGCTATGCCTTAGATGAAGTAATGACTGAGAACTATTTAAAAATAGTCAGGGTTGATTCCCAAAATAGGAATTTTCCATTTGTCTGGCAACAAAATGTCCCTGTAGATTCCCTATACTGGCAAAGGAAAAATGAGTCTATTTCAGAATTAAAATTTCAACTGGGCTTTCATTCTGCCAACACCCTGAATTTTTCAAGTATTCCATTAATGCAGAATTTCTCCACAATGTTTGTGGAGAAAAAAAGGAAAAAAGAAAACACTTGAATTTGAATCCCAAGGATTAGAACATAATCAGTTGGCTGTCATTCAATACACATTAAAGTCTATTAATGATAAGTAACCCAGGCTAAAAATCTCAAAACTGAACTAAAAATACAGATTTATGTCCTGGCTCTATTGTGTAATGCACACACATATAGATGTACATCTACAATTTTTGATGAATTGTACAGACAAGGAACACTGCAAAAATCACTGATGCCCTGACGTATCTCAGATGATACAGAGTAATTAAATAAAGAGACAACAAAGTGCAGGAAATGTTTTACTGTCTTTCATATCATCAATTATGAATGTCACTTTCTCAAGCTAATTTTCATAAAAGCCTCTTTTGACGCAAATGGCTATTCCTGCCTAATGTCTTTTTTTCAAAATTCCCCTTTAACAGAAGCCTCTGAAGTACTCTGTGATCATCATTTTTTTTCCCCCCTGGTGCTTTACTGAATTTTTAAATAAAATTTTCCTTCTCTCTCTCTCTCTCTCTTTTTGTCTTAATTAAAGTCAGTATTTGGCTTCTTATGAACAATGCCAACTGACTCTATTTTCCCTTTATCCTCATCCAACTCAAGGTAGGTTTTTCTAGCTGAGACTCTGCTCATCCTTGAATCCCTCTCTTGGAATTTTCTTAATGACACCGTCCTCCCAGGATTTCCTGATAATCTTTCCAACTGCAGTTTCATGATAGGTCATGTATAAGGTTAAACTCATTAAAAAACTCATATTTCAGATCCCCAAAGAACTCAATGGTCTAAAGATCAAATGGAGTACCAGCATCCACCTTGGTGGATATCCTGCAAGAACTGAAATGCAAATTAAAAGGACACACCAGGGGGCCCTGGGTGGCTCAGTTCTTAAGCTTCTGCCTTTGGATCAGGTCCTTATCCCAGGGTCCTGGGATCAAGTACCCCATCAGGCTCCTTGCTCCTCAGGAAGCCTGCTTCTCCCTCTCCAACTCCCCCTGCTTGTGTTTCCTCTCTGGTGCTTTCTATCTCTGTCAAATAAATAAATAAAATATTAAAAAAAAATAAAGGACCCACCACAATATATCCTACCTGGAATGCAGACGGAGCATCCGCTTCAAAAACTTCTTGGGGAACTCCAGGTTGTAGGATGGCAGTGAACACTAGATGTTCTGGACCCTTCAACTTCACTTGCAAGTTTAGTGTAGACATAGCCCTAAAAACTTTGTTTTTTCTTCTGTGTGTTAATTTTTAAAAAACAGATTCCACCACTACTCTCTTGCCCACCCTTTTTATTGATAACCCGTACTCAACTTGTACCTTTCAGTTTGTTTGTGAGTCCCAGATCTGACAGTCCACTCCCATCTCTTCGTACTGTGGAATCTTAACTGTCTGTTATCTCTGTGGCATCTTCTAAGTGGCAGCTAATCAGCAATTCAAATGTAACTTGACCAAGATTGTTGTCTTAAACTTAGCAGGATGTTCCCTGTGGTGCACCTAGTCTTGTCATTTGATTCTCCTCTTCTAGCATCTTTCTCTAACTTCACTCTCATTGATTTGTCCCTCTGGCCACAGAGTCTCTTGTTCAAAATTATTGAAGGTGTATTTTCATGGAAGTCTCAACAACATTCTTAATTAATTTGCTATTCTTTTGGAACCTGTACAAAAGAAAGGGGTCCTACTTTTCAGAGTCCTTAAGGTTGCATTAGTACCCCGGTGATACAAAGTAAGTGTAATGCCATGTTTAATTGGCAGGCTGAAAAGACTTTTCTATTCTTTGGCTTATTACGTGCATTACTGCCAAATTACACTAAACGAGGAAAAAGCACTTGGCCCTGCAGTAGAATCAAGGCAATTTGCACTTCACAATTTTCATTTGATATTTATAAATGTAACTGAAGCTATCAAGCTGTATTCTACTACACAATGCAACTTGATTTCCCCTAGTTTTATTGAGATATAATTGACATATGACATTGTGTAATTTTAAGGTATACAACATAATGATCTGACATATGTATATTTTGGGAAATTAGTTAATATCTATCACCTCACATAGTTACACATTTTTTTCCCTGTGATGAGAACTTTGAAGATCCATTCTCTCAACAACTTGCAAATACATAACAATACATTATTGTTACCTAGAGTCACCATGCTTACACTAAGTTACCAAGATTTATGTATCTTATAACTGGAAGTTTGTACTTTTTGGGCATCTTTGCCCATTTCCCCCACCAAGCACAATCCAACTTTAAACAGACACGGTTTAAAGTCCTTGTCTAGTATATTCCAAACAAGGTAGCCTAGTATATTCCAAACCTAGGGCTCTAGAATCTCAAGCAGCAGATAGGAAGGAGAAAAATAGGCAGAACATGTACAAACTTTGGACATTATGGTCTTTAATGATTCAAAGTATGGGTATTCTTATTGAAATTGGAAGATAAGTTTCATGAGGAAAATATGACATTCCAGGAAGATTTTTAGGAAGGAATGGAACAGGTGTGTGTGTGTGTGTGTGTGTGTGTGTGTGTGTGTACTAGATCAAGAGTGGGTTGATAATCTAAAAAAAGAAAATAAGTACATGACCAACTAACAGAAACCTGATTCTTACTTCCTGAGTGGGAAATTCACTTTGAATTTGTTATGAGAACTGGATTCACTTTATATTCTTCTATTCTTTACATTCTTTACTTGTGGCAAGGATCTTAGAACCCATTTATTCCAGTCCTCTTGTTTTAATCCCAAGGAAAGCGAAACACACTGAGCAGCCCCTCCCTGGGACCACATTGCTTGGACAGGAGCAGCACCAAGGTCTGAATTGAGGGATCTTGCCTCACCAGCTGGTCTGCTTCCGTTGCCAGACCTGTCCATATTCTGATCACCATCTCCTTTTCTTATCTCAAGTATTACATTTCTGTTCTCTCTTTTCATTCTAGGTTTGAATCATCCAAGCCACTTGCCTTTGAATCTCCAGATTTTGTGTGTGTGTGTGTTGGGGGGGGGGGGATGCCTGTCTTGTTTGTTTGTTTGGTTTTTAGATTTGATACCTATTCCTTACCCATGAAAAAGGTATCTGGGCATACACAGATACATGGTATGTCTTAAAAGAGCACTCTGTTGCCTTTTAGTTTGTTTTTTAAACCATCCTTGGGTTGAGGACTCCATAGGTTAGGGGGTTCTGTTATTGTCATTATTTAATCTTTAGTTGCTCCCTTCCCTTCCCCTTTGATATTATTATTACTGGGCATAGAAGGGTAACTTAGAATAGGTTCACTTCCTCCTTCTTTTTCCCAGATGGGACTGCTGAGCTTCCCGCCATATCTTCATCTCTAGTAAATCAGTTTCCATTTCACTAACTTGAATTCTTTATCATAATGTTCCCCCCTTTTATATCAAATTGACTTTCTCATTTTTGGTTTCAAAGCTTTCATTTATTGCTCACTTATGAATCATCTGTCATTTGACCCAAAGTCACATTCTTTCCCAAAGCTTCTCTCCCTATCCCCTTCCACTGTTAATTTGATTGATCAAATTTCTGTTTTACTGGTGAGGTTGACCATTTGGCTAGGAGTTTACCTTTCACTTGTTTACTTCAGCATCTGCTGTCTATTTTATATTAGATAAACATATTCTCAGTCTCGGTAGACAGGGACAGAACTTCTAAGCCATCCCTAAAGAAACAGAAATGGTGTGAATATAGGTATGTTGATGGTTGAGACGTGACCTCAGCTCAGATGGGGCTGTGGGTGCACAGGACTGGGCTTGATGTGGCTATTTGGGCAGCTCTCTGGTCTACCCTCCCACTGCCCATCTTGATATGTAACCCAGCCCCCAGGGCTGTGTCCCACATGCAGAAGTCCCTTATTAATACATTCTGCTGCTCACTGTGGTAATGTGGTAATGTGGGGGCCTTTAAAGCACCTCCCCACCCCATCATAACTGACAGCTGCCTTCCTTGAGCCACCACTGACCTGTCTGCAGTTGTATTAGTATTTTCCTAATACTTGCAGCCACATCTATTTCACTACCCAAATCTGAGCTCTTTAAGTGTCTGAATTATATTTGGATCCTCACAGTTGGGGCTTATTAAGTGATTAACAAATGAGACTTCTACTTCTTTGAAAGGGTTCCTTCACTCTCAATCCTGGGCCCCAATGCATAATATCCATTTTATAATATTGAGTTTATTAGTAAATACACAGTACAGCAAGTTATTGGGGAAATCAGAACTGTCCATGGCTTACATGTTTAGGGGTGAAAAGTACTCAAATACTAAAAGTAACAGGGCTTTATAAAATTTCTATGAGAATAGCAAATCAATCAATGTGATACAATACATTAACAAAAGAAAGAACAAGAACCATATGATACTCTCAATAGATGGTGAAAAAGCATTTGACAAAGTACAACATCCCTTCCTAATCAAAACTCTTCAAAGTATAGGGATAGAATGGTCATACATACTACATACATACCTCAATATTATCAAAGCCATCTATTAAAAGCCCACCGCAAGTATCATTCTCAATGGAGAAAAACTGAGAGCTTTTCCGTTAAGGTCAGGAACACGGCAGGGATGTCCGTTATCACCACTACTATTCAACATAGTACTAGAAGTCCTAGCCTCAGCAATCAGACAACAAAAAGAAATTAAAGGCATCCAAATCGGCAAAGAAGAAGTCAAACTATCGCTCTTTGCAGATGATATGATACTATATGTGGAAAACTCAAAAGGCTCCACTCCAAAACTGCTAGAACTTCTACAGGAATTCAGTAAAGTGTCAGTATATAAAATCAATGCACAGAAATCAGTTGCATTTCTTTACACCAACAGCAAGACAGAAGAAAGAGAAATTAAGGAGTCAATCCCATTTACAATTACACCCAAAACCATAAGATACCTAGGAATAAATCTCACCAAAGAGGCAAAGAATCTATACTCAGAGAACTATAAAGTACTCATGAAAGAAATTGAGGAAGACACAAAGAAATGGAAAAATGTTCCATGCTCATGGATTGGAAGAATAAATATTGGGAAAATGTCTATGCTACCTAAAGCTATCTACACATTTAATGCAATGCCTATCAAAATCCCATCCAATTTTTTCAAAGAAATGGAACAAATAATCCTAAAATTTATATGGAACCAGAAAAGACCTCGAATAGCCAAAGGAATATTGAAAAAGAAATCCAAAGTTGGTGGCATCACAATTCCAGACTTCAAGCTCTACTACAAAGCTGTCATCATCAAGACAGTATGGTACTAGCACAAAAACAGACACATAGATCAATGGAACAGAATAGAGAGCCCAGAAATAGACCCTCAACTCTATGGTCAACTAATCTTCGACAAAGCAGGAAAGAATATCCAATGGAAAAAAGACAGCCTCTTCAACAAATGGTGTTGGGAAAATTGGACAGCCACATGCAGAAAAATGAAGTTGGACCATTTCCTTACACCACACACGAAAATAGACTCAAAATGGATGAAGGACCTCAACGTGAGAAAGGAATCCATCAAAATCCTTGAGGAGAACACAGGCAGCAACCTCTTCGACCTCAACCACAGCAACTTCTTCCTAGGAACAACGCCAAAGGCAAGGGAAGCAAGGGAAAAAATGAACTATTGGGACTTCATCAAGATCAAAAGCTTTTGCACAGCAAAGGAAACAGTCAACAAAACCAAAAGACAACTGACAGAGTGGGAGAAGATATTTGCAAATGACATATCAGATAAAGGGCTAGTATCCAAAATCTATAAAGAGCTTAGCAAACTCAACACCCAAAGAACAAATAATCCAATCAAGAAATGGGCAGAGGACATGAACAGACATTTCTGCAAAGAAGACATCCAGATGGCCAACAGACACATGAAAAAGTGCTCCACATCACTGGGCATCAGGGAAATACAAATCAAAACCACAATGAGATACCACCTCACACCAGTCAGAATGGCTAAAATGAACAAGTCAGGAAATGACAGATGCTGGCGAGGATGTGGAGAAAGGGGAACCCTCCTACACTGTTGGTGGGAATGCAAGCTGGTGCAACCACTCTGGAAAACAGCATGGAGGTTCCTCAAAAAATTGAAAATAGAGCTACCTTATGACCCAGCAATTGCACTAGTGCTCCACATCACTGGGCATCAGGGAAATACAAATCAAAACCACAATGAGATACCACCTCACACCAGTCAGAATGGCTAAAATGAACAAGTCAGGAAATGACAGATGCTGGCGAGGATGTGGTGAAAGGGGAACCCTCCTACACTGTTGGTGGGAATGCAAGCTGGTGCAACCACTCTGGAAAACAGCATGGAGGTTCCTCAAAAAATTGAAAATAGAGCTACCTTATGACCCAGCAATTGCACTACTGGGTATTTACCCTAAAGATACAAATGTAGTGATCCAAAGAGGCACGGGTACCCGAATGTTTATAGCAGCAATGTCCACAATAGCCAAGTTATGGAAAGAACCTGGATGTCCATCAACAGATGAATGGATAAAGAAGATGTGGTATATATATATATACAATGGAATACTATGCAGCCATCAAAAGAAATGAAATCTTACCATTTGCAACGACATGGATGGAACTAGAGTGTATTATGCTTAGCGAAATAAGTCAACTGAAGAAAGACAACTATCACATGATCTCCCTGATATGAGGAAGTGGAGATGCAATGGGGGTGGGGGTTAAGGTGGTAGGAAAAGAAAAAATGAAACAAGATGGGATCGGGAGGGAGACAAACCAAAAGAGACTCTTAATGTCATAAAACAAACTGAGGGGGGTGGTGGGGGGGAGAGGGGTTGGGAGAGGGTGGTGGGGTTACATTATATGTTTAAATAAAAAAGCTTAAATAAAAAAAAATAAAAAAAACATTTCTATGAGAATATATGAAAAAGAAATGTTGGTGATAGCTTTCAAATAGTCCAATTGTGTTCTCTACTGCTTGGAAGAACTTGTACACTTGTTCTGTTTGTACTTTTATTAGATCTTATTTTCCTTTTTTGGTGTCAGGACTCTAAATTTTGAAATGCTATTTAACATGTTTAAATTATTTGCATTATCATCATTGATCTCCATACACTGTAATGGTGTCTACAACACAAATACAGTTATAAATATAGCTTTGAAATATTTTAAGATATTTAAATTAATAGTGTAAAATATCAGTTTATACTTAATGTCATGTTTTTCATAGGATCATATAAGCATGTTCACTTCTTTTGTCTGAATACAGACAAAATTCATTTATTTCCCTAGAGAAGTTATTTTCCTAAGCATAAAGAAATAAACTCTCATATATCACTACATCTAAAATGCAATTGAAAAAATATTTCCATATTTCAAAAAATATTATATAAAGTAATGACTTGAGATTTCTGGCCAAGATTTAGTTAGAAATGTGTATTATATTGCAATCTAGAACCAACATAGGTATCACATATTTAACAAGTATATGAAAATTCTCTTTTGCAAAATATCTAACCTTACATGATACCTTTTGGTATCTCTAGTCTATCCTATTTAATTTTTTAAAAATAGCTGTTTTGAATTACTAAATTGATTTTCCAAACCACTGATGGGTCATTAATGATTCAAGATCTGCAGTTTTTCAAGACTAAATAAGTGGACTCTACAGTTCACAACTTTCTCCATTAGATCC
The DNA here is from genome assembly GCA_003697995.1 of Taxidea taxus jeffersonii. Taxonomy (NCBI): domain Eukaryota; kingdom Metazoa; phylum Chordata; class Mammalia; order Carnivora; family Mustelidae; genus Taxidea; species Taxidea taxus. The sequence goes on along the minus strand of ML098151.1, from coordinate 3,331 downwards.
TGGTAATGGCAGATTACTAAGAGTGGCTATTGGTCATAAGGAGGGTAGGCGCATGAAAACTGTCACCTTGAGCCAAGAAAGGCACCAAGTCATTGTGGGGTCTACTTACCCCATTTTCTCAGCATAGTGGCCTCCTGATTAATTACTTTACAAATCACTCATTAAAACTTGGCTTTGCAAAGCTAGCCCTTGGTCCAGTTATTGCTGCCAGATTTCCTGTTTACACTGAACTCAGTGTGTTAGGTTATTGTCCCCAATGAAAAGTACTTTAGACAAGGAAAAAAGGTGAATCAAAGCAAGAAATCAGATTCCTAGCATCGTTCCAGGGTACAGACTGGTAAAGAATTAGTGAACACTAAATGACTGTAGGTGAAATCTAGCAGCCTGCTGACAAAATAATTCTACAGCAAATGGACCAGAAAGTTTAATATAGTGTGTTTAATCTTCACTGCTTTCTCCTGGCAGCCACTGACAGGCACTGGCAGTCACTAGTAACTTGAAATATCTCTTAAAGTGGTTTCAGGATGAACATTTTCTGTATTCCTAAATTAAGAGGTAGGGTAAAGCATTCTTGCAAGTACACTGATACACATTTTCTCCTAGCATAAACATATTTCTGCCCCAAATCACGTGGTTCTATACACCTGCTTCAATTCAACTATCATTGACACATTTATTTTCTTAGTTTTGAAGGTAAGAAAAACCACAATCAGAAAACCAACTCTTAGTTTTGTTGATTTTTTCTATTGTTTTTCTATATACAATTTCATTTATTTTGGTCCTAATCTTCATTATTGCTTTCCCTTTGCTAATTTTGAGCTTAGTTTGTTCTACTTTTTCTAGCTCCTTGAGGTGTAAATTTAGGTTGTTCTATTTGAGATCTTTCTTCTTTTTAAACATATGCATTTATGGCAATAAACTTCCCCTCTTAGTTCTGTTTTTGCTGTATTTTACATTTGTCTTGAGGTATTTTCTAATGTCCCTTCGATTTTTCTTTGACCCAATGGTTGTTCAAAAGTCTGTTTAGTTTTCACATATTGGTGAGTTTGCCAGTTAGTTTTTTTAAAAGATAAACAAAACTGATAACCTCTTCGTTAGACAAAGATAAAAAGAAAGCTAAAATAAAATCAGAAATGAAAAATGAGACATTACAACTGGTGCCACAGAAGTGAAAAAGATCATAAGAGACTACTGTGAACAATTACATACTAACAACTGGATAACCTAGGAGAAATGGATAAATTCCTAGAAATATATGGCCTTCCAAGACTTAATCATGAAGAAACAAAAACTCCAAACAGACTTATAATTAGTATAGAGACTGAATCAATTATCAAAATTTCCCAATAAAGAAAAAGCCCAGGATTAGATGGCTTCACTGGTTAATTCCACCAAATATTTAAAAAAGGATTAATGCCAATCTTTCTCAAGCTCTTCCAAAAATGGAATAGGAGAGAACACTTCCAAACTCATGAAGCCACATTACCCTGACACCAAAGTGAAAGATACCACAAAAAAAGAAAACTATACTCAATATCTCTAGTGATTATGGATGCAAAAATCCTCAATGAAACACTAGCAAACTGAAGCTAACAGCACATTAGAAGGATCACACTACAACCAAGTGACATTTATCCCTATGATGGAAAGATTGTTCAACATATGAAAATCAATGGGTCAATATGATATACCATATTAACAGAATAAAAGATAAAAATCACATGATCATTTCAATAAATTCAAAAAAAGAACTTGACAAAATTCAATATCTTCTTGTGATACAAATTCTCAACAAACTAGGAATGGAAGGAAGATACTTCAATTTATAAAAACCATATATGAAAAGGCCACAGCTAACATCATACTTAATGGTGAAAATTAAAAGCTTTTCCTCTAAGATGAGGAACAAGACAAGAATACCCATTCTTGCTACTTCTAGTTAATAAGGTACTGGATGTCCTAGCCCAAGCAATTAGACAAGAAAAAGAAATAAAAAGTATCCAACTTGGAAAAGAAGTAAAATTGTTCCTGTTTGTAAGTGACATGATTTTATATAGAGAAAACCATAAGGATTCCACAAAAAAGCCTTTAGAACACATAAACAAATTTAGTAAAATTGCAAGGCACAAAAATCAGTTGCATTTCTGTATACTTCAACGAACTATCTAAAAAGAAAATTAGCGAAACAACCCCATTTAAAATAGCACCAGAAAAGAATAAAATATTTAATAATATAACTTAAAACTATGAAATGCTGATGAAAGAAATGAAAGAAGACACAACAAATGGAAAAACATCCACATTCATGGATTGAAAGACTTAATAATGTTATAATGTCCATACTATATCCAAAGTGATCTATAAACTCAATGCTATCTCTATCAAAATCCCAGTGGCATTTTTTGAAGAAACAGGAAAAAAAAATCTACAGTTCTATAGAACTACAAAGTTACAAGAATAGCCAAATCAATCTTGAGAAAAAACAAAGTGAGGGTATCACACTTCTTGATTTCAAAATATATTACAAAGCTACAGTGATCAAAACCGAATGGTACTGACATAAAGACAGATATGTAAACCAAGGGAACAGATTAGAGAGGTCAGAAATAAATCCATGCATATGGTAGACTGATGCCAATAAGAGGGTCAAGAATACACAATGGGGAAAGAATAGTTACTTCAACCAACAGTGTTATGAATACTGGTTATCCACATGCAAAAGAAAATAACTGTGCCCTTATGTTACATTATATATAAAAGTTGACTCAAAATGGATTACAGACTTAAACAGAAGACCTGAAACTATAAAACTCCTAAAATAACACAAAGGTAAAGCTCTGACGTTTGTCTCGGCAATGATTTTATGGCTATGACACCAAAAGCTCAGGCAACAAGAACAAAAACAAGTGGGATCACATCAAACTAAAAACCTTCACAGCAAAGGAAACAATTAGAATAAGATTTTCCTAAAGAATTGAAATTAAGATCTTGAAGGGATATTAGCACCCCCAATTTCATTGCAGAACTATTCATAAAAGTCAAATACGTAAACAACTTAAGTGTCCACTGACAGACGAATGGATAAAGAAAATGTGATGTACACATACAATGGAATATTATTTGTCTTTTAAATAGAAGGAAATTCTGCATTATGTTGACAACATAGATGAACCTTGAGAACACTATGCTTAAAGACATAAACCAATCACAGAATGACAAATACTGCATGATTCCACTTATATAACATTATCTAAAATAGTCAAATTCATAGAATCAAACTCTAGGGTGGTGGTTGCCCGGGGCTGGGAGAGAAGGAAATGGGGAACAACTA